>CAJQZJ010000338.1:240478-257583 GCA_907164525.1 Lophiomys imhausi | reverse complement strand
TGTGTGTGTGTGTGTGTGTGTGTGTATGTGTGTGTGCGCGCACTGAGTTGGGCATATACAACAGCATGCATGTAGAAGTCAAAAGACAACTTTGCATAGTCGGTTCTCTGTTAGGGACTAAACTCAGGTTATCAGGCTTGTACAGCGAGTGCCTTTTATTTGATGAGCCATCTTGCTGCCCCTTTGCTCAAAAATCAAAGCCTTTCAAAGGATAAAGAAAGCTAGTTCTCTCTCACTTGCTATAAAAAAGAATGCTCTATGAATCCTCTGGGGATTTTGAGTCCTTAACCTAACCTTAAGAAAAACAATCTGGATACATGGATGAGTGACATTTTACACAGGCTTTACCCACCAACATAAATATATCATGGAAGTGTGTAATGCTAACCCACACAGAAAGTCAAAGACTGTCTGACAGTTCATCTAATATAACGTATTGTGTGTTTGAAGATTCCCAGTGTTGCCCCTTCTTGGTACATATATTCACATCATTCAGTCACTTAATGGTGTTATTCTTTTAGATTTCCATTAAGAGGAAATGGAGAGGCATACAGATTAAGATGGTACATTTTGGGGGTATGTTTATGTATGTATTCATATGTATATATTTTAAAATGTACTTTATAGGAAAACCACATTTGTGAAAGCAAGAAAAAGAGAAGTCCGTTTTATCAGATCAACAAGTGGGTAACTCACTCACATGCCACCAATGACCTGAACAGAGCGGATCTGAGTGTTGAATCCCATGGATTGGAGATTGACTGTTTCAGCGTTCAGCTCAATCTTTTTTCCTTTGAAGTTTTCTCTTTCAAACAGGATAATTGTTGGTTCAGAAAATTCCTGTTGGGGGGTAAATTTGTTCATCTTAATAATGCAAAGCTTTTGTGGATAACCTGAAGCTGATGACACATTGTTTATTCTCAAGGACAAGGCACAGGACCCTGCTGGACTCTACTTATTTATAAATTCAGTCAATCAGGATGCTTCTAGCCTGCAAAGTTAACGAGAGGAAGGATGGGAGGGTAGGAAGCTTTCCTACTGCACCTACAGGCAGGTTAAAAATAGACCACAGAAAAGCAGGGACACGGAATAGCCCATGCCTAGAGAAATGGCTATATGCATGGAATTCCAACCCTTGCATGAAATTTACTTTTCATCTTAGAGTTTTTCAATGAGACAAGGCTGGATGGAAAGCAACAGACATTAACGGTGAGGGTCAGAAGGCTGTGGTAGCCTACTGTCTAGTGGTCATGGGGTATGGTAGTGCCGTCTAGTCTATGAGCCTTCCCCCTGCAGGTACTTCAGGTGTCAGTAGTCTTGGTTGGGTTGGGTTGGATGGTTTGGATTTCTAAGCCTGTGTTAGATGATTGAGCATTCAAGATGGTATGCTGTAAACATGAGACCACTTTAATTGGAGTAACAAGGATTCTGTAGGCTCATGTTCCTAAACCTTGTAGGAGTCATTGTCAGGAGGGAACAAAGATCACAGGACATAGCCACTGACATTTTAGAGAGGACAGTAGCACCCAACTGATTTTCAGACAAGAGAGAAGTTGAAGTTTATGTTTGTTTTCACATTACAGACCTCGTGCCCCTGGGCTCTGATGATAATATTCCCAAGATCATAAATGACATACCAAAAAAGCATAGGGAAGAATCACAGTTATTTCCCAACCTGCTTCAAGCTGTGTAGCAAGGGTGAGATACATTACTGCTCATTTATGTGGATGTGCCCTGACATGCAGGACACAGTCTATCAACCATCAGCTAACAGCAGGGTAGTGTGTGGAGGTGGGGTCCATGGTCTAGGAATTAGAATATATAAAACACACAAAAGGGAAGTAGACAAAATGATAGGATTGCTACTTTGCATGTTTACTATACATGTAGAGATGGTATGCTGATAACACCCTAAACACTCAGGTTTACTGTCAGAAATAATTTAAACAATTTTGAACTGTTTATTATATTACAGTTGAAAATGCATAGGGCCAAGGATACGACATAGTCATACAGTGCTTTCTTAGCATACATGAGGGTCCATGTTTGGTCCCCAGCACCACACAAACCCCTAACTCTGACACGCAAAATGTATAATCTCAAACTGGGTAGATCTCCATAATAGAAACTTAAAAGGCTATCATCTGTAAATGACCAATGATGTAAATAATTGGAATACACCAAGAAACTTCAAATATATACATTAACTGTTTTGTTTTTTTTAAGTCTTATTCCATTACCTGGGTTATTTTGTTTTGAAACAGGGTCTGATATAGCCCAGGCTGGGCCCACATTCACTGTGTGGCCAAGTGTGACCCTGAACTTCTCATTCTTCTCCTTCTACTGCCCAAATGGTGAGTGTGTGCTCAGTGTTTGTGGTGCTGAGGATCAAACCCAGGGCTTCCTTCATCCAGGCCAAGTACTCTTCCAACTGAGCCACACCCCAGCCTTTATCTGTAAGCTGATGATTCTATGTTATCCCATGTTTCATTGCTGATGTTTTCCTGTCTCAATAGCATCTTATTATTTAAATAGGCAAGCAGGCGGAGGTGCTATAAAGCCAACACACACATTCTTCCTACATTTAAGACTAAAATCATAGAAATGCTTAAAGCATTTTATGAGTCTAGCTACCAAAAGCAAATAAAAAATTTCAAAACTATAGACACACCTAGACTTAAGTATATGAACATCATCTTCTGGTTTGGTTGTATTGAATACATCATTTTGATTGGGGCAGATGGAAGATTCTATTCAAAGGGGGCATTATCAACTGGATTACAATACAGTTGATAGCCTGGGTTGATGGAAAACTTTAAACAGGACTGGAAAGAGGAATCAGTGATTAAGAACATTTGCTGTTCTTGCAAAGGACCTGGGCTCAGTTCCTTGTGCCCACATGACAGCTCACCACAACCACTGTAACTCCAGCTCCCAAGGATCCAATGCCCTCTTCTGGCCTTTGCAGGCACTGGTATGTGGTACACAGATATCAGTGCAGGCAAAACACCCATACACATGTAATGGGAGTTAGATTTCTTTAGTGAATATGTGGGAGTGCTTCTGAACTCTTAAAAGGGGCAGGCACATCAGCCTGGTGCCTGGCTGGCGTATGGACCTTTTCAAAGCCTGGGAAACTGGAAAGGGTTTTTCGTTTGGCTTTGCTTCTAGATGTGTTATTCAGCTATGAAACAATGACAGCAGCCAAAGTGGGCCGAGCTCAGTTGGATAGCTGCAACCTAGCTGAAAGGCATGGCTGCAAAGCCCCAGAAATCTCGAGAGGCCTTGGGAGCTGCCAAAGAGTACAAGAAAGGGTAAGAAACCATTTAACCTATTTAAGGACGTGGATCCAGACAGACAGAAAGCCCCACATGAGACAGGAGCCCCGTGAGAGAGATGCCCGAGCTGTGATAGGTTTGAAGACATAGGCCAGCTGTTTGCACTGAGGTCATGCTGACAGAAAAAGCCTCAGAAAGGGGCTTGGTTCACAATCCAGCCCAAGAAGGCTGGCAGAAAAGACATGGCATAGAATCTGTTGAGAGAAAATTCATGAAAACTGGGCAGTGAAGACATCTGTCTTGGGCCTGAGAACCATGGAGCGAGGGAATGAGGCCCAAGGAGACAAGTGGAGCTCTGAGGCTGCAGCGAATACCTCGAAAACAGGCAAGAGGGTAACCCCTGTCACATGAGGGTGTGACAGAGGCCCAGACAAGTGAATTAGCAAGGCCTTGAAGCCAACACAAGACCAAGAGACTGAGGACTAAGCCTCGAGGGACAGTACCTGCCCTGAGGGGTTCAGCTAGTTCAAACTGTAGCCTGAGGTGTCCGAGGACAGTCTCGGCTGACTGAAGCCAGCCCCCAGCTGAGCGGTTGAAGCAGTCTGGCCACATGATCCAGTGGGTGACCCTAGGCCCTGAGCCTGAGGAGAAAGCCTCAAACCTAAGCTGAGTTGAGGCAGAGACTGCCATATTAATGGCAGAGCCAGACTGCTGATTTCTGTTTGAGGTGTGCCTGCAGATAGAAGGGTGACAAGTTTGCCCTCAAGGACCCATGGTCTTAATATCTTTTGAAAAGGGTTAGGGGTAGGGTTGTTTAAGTGTTGTTAGGTATTAGGTGTTTTAGGTTATAGGTATTTAGGTATTAATAAATATAATTTAATATAATTTCACTTACTTACACATAAAGCATTTAAAAGAGTGACAATAGAGTAAACCACAGGACAATCTGAAGATTAATAACAAGAGAATAGGATTCTGAAGAAAGAGATAGCCAACAGAAACCCCAAATGGCAAATGTAGGAGACCCAGTAAGTAACAGAGAGTTGTAAATCAACTCATTTCATCAAGCTGACAGTCTCAGACAGTGTGGGACGGAAGAACGCTTTCTTGATCCGCCATGGCATTGTCTGGCACCGCTTTGTCAGCACAGAGGGAAGAGCGGTTCTACACTTGTGACTAAAGCCTGGATAGCCTAGGGGCCCCTTCGCACACAGCAGCACTTCCACCATAGGTGGTAGGGGGAGGGGGGATTCTAACACAGGGACGCAGCAGGGATTCAGGGAAGTGGTGGTGTCAGAACATGAGGCAGTTACAGTAAATAAACTAGATATGCAAAAGGTAACAAAATGGACAGCTCTTCAAAAAGGGTAACATCAATGTCTGAGTTATGTCTGTAGAGTGAGAACTATAGTGAAGTGATACCAAAGCAAAGGTTCTACATCTACACTTTTTTAAAACACGTAGTTTACAAGGACATTCGAGCTTTGCCCATAAAACATGAAGCGTGGCTGTGAAGGGGAGAGGAATAGAAATATGACTTAGGAAAAAGAAAGGAAGGGGGAAAAAAGATGGGCCTGCCACTACCAGATGGCTGCTGTGGTTGTAAGCAAATGATTGTCCTGAGTAAAAAGTCAGAGAAAGACCCAATAAAGACCTGGTTTTAACAGACAAATGCTGGGGGTGGGGAGATGGTTCAGTGGTTGAGACCACTTGCTGCTCTTCCAAAGGACCCAATTTCAGTTCCCAGTCTCCATTTCTGGTGGCTCTGAGTGTCCTGTAACTCTAGTTCAGGTCAGATTCTGTCCTCTGAGGGAAATAGCACATGGATGTGCATACACACACACACACACACACACACACACACACACACACACACACACACACAGAGAGAGAGAGAGAGAGAGAGAGAGAGAGAGAGGCATGCATACACACAAATAAAAATAAATAAAAAAGAACAAAATCTGCAGGGTAGAAAGCCCTGGTGTGGTGCAGCTTTAATGTGAGTGCATCCCAGTTGCTGCTTCCTTGCTTTAACCATCTGTGATGTGCAAAAACATCCCTGTGCCTCTCTGTCCATACTCACAACATCTATAAAGCGAAGAGACTTCAGGGTTGCTCCAGGCAGGCATCCCATTGCTGAGAGACAAGGATAATGGCCTTCTTCCAGCACATACTGATTGCCAGAGAAATTTTCTCCATCATAAGCAACCCAGCTGTAATAGGAACAAACACATGGATGGTATGAAATATATGCAATCCTGTTTAAGGCTTTTTATGCCAAGCCTGATGGTGCACTCCTTTAATCCCAGCACTGGGGAGGCAGAAGCAAATGGATCTCTGTAAATTCAAGGCCAGCCTGGTCTACACAGTGAGTTCCATACATACATAGTGAGACCCTGTCTTGAAAAAAAAAGAAGAAAGAAAAAGAAAAGCAACAAATAAATGAAAGAAAAAAATATAAATTTTAGAGGCGGCTGATACAAAGTAAGCATACATCTTCCAGCTAACTGAGTTTTCTTTAACAGTGTCTGGATTAACTACTTGTTGAACTTCATGTCATCTCAATTTAATGTGCCTAAATTGGTTAACTTACTGGATGGGAATGAATGTGACTTTTTTTTTTTTTTTTTTGCTTTTCCCACCTCCCAGCCTTCCACTGCGCTCCCAGCCAGTGTAGCCGCAAGCACAAGAGTTCCCTTCCCCACCTAAATACCCTTCAGAGCTGCTCAGCTGTCATCAGGTTTGCTTTTTTCCTCTTGGAGCTTGAACTTGGGTCCCACACATGCTAGGCAACGGTTCCACAACCCCACTTTTTTTTTTTTTGTACACGGCCTCAGTGTTTCCTGGCTGCCTTGAACTCACTCTGTAACCCAGGCAGGTCCCTGAATCTGTGATCCTCGTGCCTCTGGCTCCCAAAGCTGGGATTAAAGGCTTGAGCCACCATGTCTGCCTCTATGTTTACTAAAACTGTTCTTCCTTACCCTTTCCTCATTCCTAATGCCTGTGACCTGGGCCACAGTGTTTTTGCCATGTTCCCCTAGAGATGTCGATGCATTTATATTTTAACCTAACAGATGCTCACTGAGGTTGTAAGGCTGTAAAAATTAATGAATACATGGCCTTCTCCTCTCTGGTGAGACCCTGACCTCACTCCTTCTGGAAACCTTCTACAGAACTCAGTCCTTGAAAACATCAAAGCTTACAAAGCTGACCGGTCTGTTCAGACTCCCCTCTGGTTCCCTCCTCTACACTCCCCACTTGTCACCACCTAACTTAACATACTCTTTGTTCCTTTATCACCACCTGTGGCTGTTGCCTTGCCTCTACTCCTTGGTGCTCCCACCTTTTTGTAGCCGCTTGTGTATTTAAAGGGCCAGAGAACCATTTTACAGGGTTCATTCCTCTACGGGGGAATCGAACCCTGGCGCGTCAGTTT
Organism: Lophiomys imhausi; assembly: GCA_907164525.1. Taxonomy (NCBI): domain Eukaryota; kingdom Metazoa; phylum Chordata; class Mammalia; order Rodentia; family Muridae; genus Lophiomys; species Lophiomys imhausi. The sequence continues at coordinate 250,869 of CAJQZJ010000338.1, read as the reverse complement.
AATAAACCTCATGTTTATTACAGCGAATCGGGGGGCACTGGTGGTCTGTGGCGTCAGGATTCGGTGAGCCCCTATCGGATTCAACAAGGTCTGACTGCATATTGGGTACTGTCCTCTTGCCCAGGTTGTAGCAGAAGCAACACTGTCCCTTTTCTCTTGTAAGCTGACACAGATGGTAAGCAATAAAAAATGCATGTGGTTGGCGTAGGAAACAAAAGGTGAAGAGGATTGGGGTGGGGTGGGTGGGTGAGCCAAGAAACTGAGACACTTTCCCTCACTTGGTCTATATTTGACACAAAGCCAGTGCTCTTACACTGTGGCACTAAACCACAGGAACTGCAATATTAAAGGCACCATTTCCCTGGCCTCTTTATAGATGGCTTCAAGGGCTTCCCTGGTTTCTCCCATTCTTATGAAGCTTTTACAAGGCAACTGCTTTCAGCACAGCATCCTGAGTTCACTGCCTCCACCCCCAGCCATAGCTTTGCTACTTAGGTATCCATTAAACTCTGTATTTCCCCACAGGGAGTCAGACCTTCCTCTCTGCTAGTCCTATTCCAGGCTGGCTTCTCTTCTGCTACCACAGCACTCTCAGCTAGGATGTAGTCTCTTCACCTGCCTGCCATGTACAGTGTTGACCTTACTCCTGTCTGCCTGTTTAAAAAAAAAAATCTGCCTTGAGAGGTACCTAAGAGATTCTCCAGGTCCTGCCCCTTTTACAGATGCTGGAGCAGGGACAGAGTATAGAACCGGTCTGAATCTTCCTGCACGTTCAGGTCATCCCCAGCTTCTGCTGACCTCTGACCCCAGATGCCAGAAAGCAAGCTTCCTGATGTGGTGATTTCACAGTACCAGGAGTCAGGGAAGACTTGCAAATATGTTAATTCTACCCCAGTGATCTGTCTCTGGCCATCACGTGTCAGCTTACCTGCCTCCCAAAACTCTGCAGGACTTAGTCAGAAATGAATCGTCAATTTGATTTACTGTCTCTTCAAAACTTTGACTTTGACCTCGGAACTGTGGCTCTGAAAACAAGTGAATCTTTAAAAAATGAAAGAGAAACACAGAATTATCTTCCTGAACATGCTCAGGCTGTTGTTGTCTTGTTTATTTTTGTGTGTATGGGTATTTTGCCTGCATATTTGTATCTCTGCACTACATGAGTGTCTGGTGCCTATAGTGGCCAGAAAAGGGTGTCAGGACCTCCGGGACTATAGTTAGACAGTTGTGAGCTGCCATGTGTGTGTTGGGAATTGGACCTCTGGAAGAGGAGCCAGTGCTCTTAACCTCTGAGCCATCTCTCCAGCCCCTTAGCCCAGTTCTTTAAATGATGACCCAGGGCTAACCAGCTAACTCTTGTTATGGTAAACTGGTATGAAATTTATAAACCCTTTCATTTTCTGCTAGATCACCAATGATCAACTAGAAACGGGCTGGCTGTATCATTCATGAGTATTTAATTTAGAGGCATCAAAGACCAGGGGAACAACAGAGGCAACTTTCTAAAGAGCCCCTGTTGTTACTATGAGGAATGTCAAAGCTTTATTGTGGCCAAAAGCAATTGCTCATAGGTTCTAACATTAACAATAGACTAGATTTGGAAGCATGCAGTCTAGTTTCCCTCCTCTCCGAGGATGGCACTTGCTGACTTTTTAGAATCTCTATATGCCAATAAAAGAGGCTACTGTGGTGTTTGTGCTTCTCTATATAATTATAGCTGTCTGAACATTTGCATTAAAAAGCCTAAATAACAAAAGTGACAATGAAATTGACCTGAGAGTCAGCAACGCAAAGGCTTGAGGGACACCATATAAAGTGTTTCCTAATGCATACATAGCAAATGTGAACTCATTTTATCATGTACCCAGATAACCATGTGCTATTATTACCTGGAATACTTACTTATGTATATTCATGAAACTGATTCTATGTAATGAAATTAAATCCAGCATTGTATTACAAAAGTATTATATAAGAAATATTTAGACATGCGTTTGTGCCACTGATTAAGCTTGCCAATGATTTCAGAATTAAGGATGGGTAAAATGTCCTATACATCTGGCATTTAGGCTTACTTTCTCAGTGGAAAATGGATAGCCCTTAATTATAGAATGTTTTTTTTTTTTTTTTTTTGGTTTTTCGAGACAGGGTTTCTCTGTTTAACAGCTCTGGCTGTCCTGGACTTGCTTTGTAGACCAGGCTGGCCTCGAACTCGCAAAGATCCGCCTGCCTCTGCCTCCCAAGTGCTGGGATTAAAGGCGTGCGCCACCACCGCCCGGCTTATAGAATGTTTTTTAAGTTACCTGATTTTGTCTCCTTGGACCAGTGAAAGAATCCTAAACATTTTTTTAAAAGAAAAAGAAAAAAAAGATTACTAAAGGTGCCATGTTAAAATTTATTTTCTTCTACATTACCAATTACTGTTGAAATTACCCTAGAATATCTTCTGTAGCAATCATTATACAAACTAGAAGCCATGAGAGGAAGCCAGGACTGAATTAATATTTCTGTAAGAATGAACTCCTTACCAAGCATATGGGTTGAACGGAAGAGATCTTATAATTTTTGCCTCCCCAATCCTCAAAACTGGTGTAGAAGCCTTTATCCAGGACGTACTGTTCTCCTGTGAAGTCTGGGTTTTCATAGGCTACCCACCTACAGAAACAGGACCCTGGTTAACGTTATTCTTGTTTTACATCTAAAACTACCTCACACATCTGAAAAAGTGTTTTGCTGATCAAATCCCTTATTTTTCCTGTTCGCCATTAATATGTAGGGGCAGACTTGCTTTGTCCATATGTCAAATCCAAATAGTATACAAAGAAATGTCTCTATGCAAACTTTTTGGTATTCCTAATACCAAATTCCTATGCCTCAATAAAGCACCAAAGAATATAATTTTGTGTTGGGATTCTTCTCCCTAATTTCATGACTAGGAAATACGGTGGATTTTAAAAAGGAGTCTGATTCTTTTTCTGTTTTTTTAATAAATAAAAACTTTTTCAGCGTTGAAAGATTTCTGCAGACAGGTCTTAACAGGAAGGTATGTTTCATATATAACAAATCACAATGAATAATAAAAAGTTGAAAAAAAGAAAATCACTTAAATTTTTTCAAACAGTATTTCCAACTTAATGCATCTATAAAAGAACAAAATTGAAACAGTTCCCAGGGGTACTAAGGACACATCTCTTGCAATGGTTGCATGTTATCTTTGCAGTGATCTCAGAAAGGCAAAACCAGTCAAAACAACTGACACTTCTTCCTGTGCAAAGGGGATGTCTTCTAAGGGGAAAAGGTTTTCTACTTCTATTCTATTCCACAGATACTGAGTGTAGCCCTCTGCTAACTCACTGCTCTAATGGTCCGCTCACAGCTTGAATGACACACAACATGTTCAGAATCTTCCAAGTTGCTTGCGGATCTATTACATCACATCTCCTAAGGGGTACTGGCATGTGCACTTCACGGACAGAAAGTGTCAGTCCACTTACTCATTCAGTAAACACTGACTGCCCATTGGCCACATGCTAGAAGCTAGACTCACATGAAGTATATAAAGATGGAAGAGGACAAAAGCTCTGTCCTTGAGGTTGATGGATGGAGGAGAATCACAGGCAACTATTTGTCATGACCCATTGTGGATGGGTGGGGACCTTTCTGAAGTGATGCCTTTGTACTTTGTGACCTGCCTGTCATGTTCTAGTAAAACCTATAGGACTGTCTGTACCACAGCTGAAATGGATTCAGATCTCACTATGTGAGGGGTCAACTTAAACTCAAGTATATCTACAGTTATTCCCACTAGATGAACAACCACTAGGAGAAAAAGAACACTACAGAAATTACGTGGTCAGGAGAAGCTAAGCAGCTCACATCTGACTGCTCATCTCTGGCTGTATGAATGCAGAAACTGACTCCCAGTTTCTCTCAGAAAATAAGCCTTTCCTATCCCCAGTCTCATGGTTGCATCCTTCAGTAGTGGTTCAAACTTCTGCATCCTCACTGTGAGGTGAGGAGTTTGGAGACCCAGTTCTCTCTGTGGTCCTGACCTTAACTTTCAGGAGTGCTGAAGGGTGTCCGTTAACTTTTGTAAAACTGTGTTTTCATTTGGGAGGGAGGGAGCTGGCCAAGGGCCCTGTGCTGAGCTGGAGAGGCCATGGGGCACAGTTTAGCTGCCAATGGCAGCCCTGCATACGTATCTCAGGCTAGCCTGTGGTTAGATAGCAATGGCAACTAGGGCAGGGAGCCCAGCTCCAGCCATGGGTGCCTCTTCATAAGGTAAGCCACAAACACCAGAACCTGAAAACAACAACAATAATTAAGGAACACAGGCAACATCACAGAAAGCTTTGCCAGGACTCTGGGCTTGTGGCAGTTCTGAGTACCAATGGCTTCAAACCTTCTGGGTTGACTTCTTGGAGGGAAATCACAAGTGAAGAGAGAAAGTGGCCAGGACAGGAGCTGAGCCACAGAGTTCTCTCAGGTCCTTGTTTGTTGTTAAACAACAAGTGGGTGCCCCATTTTCTCATGGAATTAAATAAAAACACAACAGTGGGTCAGCCTGTCACTCAGATGGAAGCAAAGAAGTGTATCGAGACATGGCTTGAGTAGAAAGGAAGATATTGTTCTAAGGCCCTGCTGAATGTGGAGGATCTATGGTGTTGAATCTATTTGTATTTGGGACTCTTGGGAAAATTCTTGAGTGGCCTTGCTCAAATGGGGTCAGTACATGAATCATTACTGCTGTGTTTGAAGATGGATAGCAGGAGAGAAAGAGAAGCAGGTAACCTAGCAGGCCCCAGCCTAGTGGAATAATTGCTTAGAATTAGGAGAGAGGACAAACCTACTCTTCTGTGGAAAACTAAAGGAGAAAGTTTAAAGCAGGAACACTTATTTATTTAGATTCTCCCTGTATCCCTGGCTGACCTAGAACTTGCTAAATAGACCAGGATAGCTGTGAACTCAGAGATCCCTCTGCCTCTGCCTCCCCACGTGCTGAGATTAAAGGTGTGGGCCACCACACGGGGCTTTTTAAAAAAGTATAAACCCTAGATGTGTTTTGCTTTACTATTAGATGTTAAAAAGTTAGCTCAGCATCCACTGCTTGGGCAGGGGCACAGCAGTTGTGTACTGGAATTCTTCTGGACTTTCCATAAGACCTGGAATGTGGCTCTGGTCTCATGAACATCCTTCGTACTGTTTCACAGCTAATGATCTCAGGGGATTTAATATTGTGCCTCTAGAGAGACACAGTACAAGAGTTTCAAAAGCTTTGTTCTGTCTGGGCATGGTGACCATACTTTGGTAACACCTCACAAATATCCCACCCCCAGTTTTCATATCCACCACACCCACTGCACTTGGGACAGCTTTGAAACAAGAGGATCAAGTTCAAGGCTAGCCTGGGCCACATAGCAAGACTGTACCTCAAACAATAAAAGCAGAACAGGAAGTTTCCTCCAGCTTTGAATTTTGTGACAAGAAATAAAATAGCAAAGTAAAGCTGGGCATGGCGGCACACAGCTTTAATCCCAGCACCCAAGAGGCAGAGGTGGGTGGATCTCTGAGTTTAAGGCCATCCAGGGCTACACAGTAAGACCCTACCTCAAAATAGCTAGCTAGCTAGATAGATAGATAGGTAAGTAAATAAACAAATTCATAAGTGCCACAAAAAATATAAGGTTGCTTATTTACCAGTAAAAGTAAAGCCATTAAAATAAAACCATTTTTATTTGAAACTATTAAAAAATAATAGGCTTAAGCTTCACACCCTACAAGGCCTAGCACAGTACCATCTCTCCACTAGTCTGTCTGCATACAGACTAGAAGCTCCTCTTTCTGCTGAGTATCCCAGTGTTCAATCGCTACCTCTCGCAGCAGCAGTCCTGTTCAACATAAATGCTGCATCTGGTCTGAGGATGTAACAGACCTCAATGAAGTCTTTCCACATCCAACACATTTCAGAGGAAGTGTGTGTGTGTGTGTGTGTGTGTGTGTGTGTGTGTGTGTGTGTGTGTGTGTGTGTGTGTGTGTGTGTGTGTACACCCATGCCTCCCTTCTACTTCCCCCAAAAATCAAACCTCGGTTGCTAAAACAAGGGGAAAAAGCCTCTGCCAGGAAATAGAACTAAAAATGACTAAAAATAGAACCATAAAAAAGCCCAACATCCTATTAAAGAAAACTGATGTCAAGCAAACAGAATAGGTAGAGGAAAGAAAACAGGCCCTGTCCTAAGGTACCCTACATCAACATCTACCCAGCATCCTCCAGTTTCCTGTGCTAGGGTAGATGACTGACTGGCCTGTGACTAGGGAACCAGGGTACCTGGTGAGTGTCAACACATAACCTGTTCCCCAAGGCTGAGTGGCTCACCATAATTGTTTTCAGACTTAATTAGTGGTAAAGGCAATCTGAAATACTGCAGAGCCACCACATCATTTTCAGTGGCTCCTGCCAAAGATTCTGACGACTTTTGTTCATCTGATGACATACGTTCAGTTGGCTTTTGGTAAACAGCCAACTATGATCATGAAATGCTAGGCCTACTGATGTCACTCTGCCAAGATGTGCCTCAAGTAATAACCTACACAAAGATGCAGTGACTAACAACAGAAGCCTATTCTACCATAGTCATGTCAGATTTGCCAGGCTCTGGGGGGAGGCTTCAAGAAATGCATCAGGGTTGAGGTTAGCTGACTCAAGTAAGCTAACACCAACCACTCTCAAAAGAACCAATATCCACTTCATATGTCCTTTTATTAATAACATCATCACTTAGAAGAAATCGGAAGGGTCACCACCCAAATCATGAGAACAAGTCCCTACAATAGAAACCTGGCATCTTTCTTTCTGATGCTCCTGTAGAGCCACACACTCCAACTACGCCCACTGTGGGACTGACCCTAGGGATGGGCATGTCACACCAGCACAGCCACCTCTCTAGTTCAGGCATGTATTAATGAGCCACACCAAGGAATCAAAATCAAATCTGGAACCTGGCAATGCAAGTGAGTTGGTAGAACAAGAGCCCGGCACGGCTAAAGGCCACCAGGTGTAGAGGGCCCACGTGAAGGAAAGCCACAGAAGCAAGCCCACGTGAGACAAGCTGTCACGATAGTGCTTACTTGATCCCCGATATCCAGTCATGCCTGCAGCAAAATGTTATTTGATTAGTCTTGTCATTGTTGTTTTCAGACGGGATCTGATCATTTAACCCAGGCTGGCCTTGAACTCAGCTTTTCGGCTCCCACCTCCAGAGTGCTCACAGAAAAGATCTGTGCCACCATGCCTGGACTGAACCAAAATCTTCTCTAGGGCTTTTCATTTGTATAATCCAGTGAGTTCTGTATCACTTAGGCTGGCGTGCTTGGTCAGTCACTTCCACCTCAGCGTCACGTCTCAGTGAAGACTTACATTGGCATTGGTGAAAACACTGGGCACCATAATGCCAGAGGCTGGGGTGGGCAGGGCCCAACCTCAGGTCAGCTGCACCACACAACCAGACTCTATCTCAGCAGCAAAACTCTAGGTAGTCTAAACAATTGTTTTTATGTCAAAATTCTAGTGGAGAACCACTAGCAGGGATGGTAGGTACTGTAGGAAATTTAATGGGACTCTTTGCCAACCTCAAGGTCAATAACAGCTTACCCTTTTTTATTTGCCTCCCATTGTAAAGAAACTCACACTCTACCCATTTAATTAAAGAGCAGCAGATCTGCATATTTCTACCATGACACCCACAAGCCTGCTCCAAATTGGGAAAAAAAAATCAGAGCATTTAAAAACAGCTACGAAAGTGGTATATAGCTGTAAATATCAAGGGACTGAATCAGTGTTTATCTATCAGATGGTTAGTGAGGACTGACTCTGTTTATCAGAGACTGACTGTGAAATAATTAATTTAACAGGAATCCCAGTGAAACCCAAGCTTAAAAGCTAGATTGAATTACTTCACTTACACTCCACTCAGGACATTTATTGATTGTGTCTTCACTCCATATCCCGTCTCCCTTAAATTAGCAACAATTCCCAAGACATCAATACTGGAGCCTTTGGAGCCAAAGTTCTTCTCACTGTACATTATCATGTGAGCATTTGAAAAATCCTATTAAAAAAAAGAAAAATTCAAATTCAAAGGGTAGCCATTTATCACCCCCCAAAAAGAGATCACAAATTAGCCACTAGCTTCTCTTCAACTTACACTTAATATAGGTCGTAAAGACTGAAGTTCTCCACTGTAGCCTCCCCAGTCTTTCCAGTCTCTATATTCTCCCTCTTCGAGCAAATACTGATGACCGGTGAAGTCACACTTCTCATATGCAACCCAACTGCAATTGAAAGGAAATTAGCGACTTTTCAGACATTTAAAATGTTTCCACATGCCAGTTTTACTGACAAACAGAAATATAAAATTAGATGTGAATTTTTGAAATACTAAATTTAGAAAGGACAACATATACATTTATGTTTTTGTTAGAATTCTTTAATAGTTAAGAGAATTTGTTCAGAAAAAACTAAGAAGCATGTTAGAATTCCATAAAAGAGTGTGGTTGTGAGTATGTGTGTGGGCGTGTGTGTGTGTGTGTGTGTGTGTGTGTGTGTGCCTATGTGTATGTATGTTTAATAAGAACTAAAATGAGGGGTTGGAGAGATGGCTCTGAAGTTAACAGCACTTGTTTCTCTTACAAAGGACCCAGATTAGGTTCCCATCACCCACATAACAGCTAACAACTGTAACTCCAGTTCCAGAGGATCTGATACCATCTTTTAGACTTCTCAGACACTGTATGCATGTGTTGTACAGACATGTAAACAAGTGCAACACTCATACACATAAAATAAAAATAAACTTAAAAATGAATTAAAACAAAACTCAGCAAGTAGAATGACAAACTTTTTTTCAGATAGTAATAAAAAATACAAATTTTTGCCTATTTACAAGACAGCTTCAGTATATACTCCTACAAGAAATGTGCAAGATCTATAAAATTCAAAAAAGTAATAAAAATTGAAAAGAAAATTAACTAATAGTTCATTAGGTCTGAACTGTGATACTTTAAAAATCAATCTACATGGCCAATTTTGCCAGCTACGCACCAGACTCCCCCGTAGCATCCGTCCAGCTAGCCACTTTCTCAAGTCCAGTCCATAGTGGACTGAGGAGGACATGAACACTGTTGAAATTCACCATACCCTGCTGGCGATGTAGCTGGCCACTTGCCCAGCACGTGTGACACCCTGGGGGTTCAATCCTCATGACTCCCTACTCCCCATAAAATGTCATCATACTATAATCAAGAAAGAGGTCACATTTATTGTTTCAAGAAAAAAGGGAAACTCTTACCAGTTACCCCTTCTACTTACATGCCTCTTACAACCTTCATAGATCCCACCGACGTAAAGGGCAAATGGTCATTTCCCCTTGTTTCTTCCATGTCACCTTCCTCCATGATAAAACTACACATGTCTGTTTCTAGCTCCATGCACCTTCCTTCAAAGTAAGGCTTTTCATAAATAACTACCTGCAACAGAAATAAGATATGCCAATAATTTGGGAGAAGTTGAATCTTGTCATTCCACAGCACTTACTTGGGCTAGGGGTGTGGCTCTGTGGTAGAGCTCTTGCCCAGCATATGTGAGACCCTGGGTTCCATCCCCAAGACATAGCCAGAAAAAAAACAATGCAAGCTGGACATGCTAGCACACCCTGCAATTCAGGACTCAGGAGGATAAGGAAAGAAGATCCCAAGTCCCAGTCATCGGCCACATAATAAAGACTGCCTTGAGTCATCAAAAACAGGGCCAGCAAGATAGCTCAGCAGCTTAAGGCTGAGTTCAATATCTCCAGACCCACATGGTGGAAGGACAGAGCCAACTCTTAACAAGTTATCCTCTGACCTTCACATGTCCCATGGCACAAAACATACCAACAACTCACACACACTAAACAAACAAATATAATAATAATATTATTATTAACAACAACACTAAATCCTGGAACACAAATTAAAATTTTCTAATCACATATAAAAATCAACTACATAACAGCACCTACCAATATAGTTAAACAAAAATCATTAGCCTCCCCCTCCTTCTACCTCCAGTGTGGAACCCTTGAAAGACAAGGTTTAAAAGATACAAAAGGGCCAGAGGATTCTAAAGTGGATTTGAAAATGAAAAACAACCATGTCATCACAGTGAGTGGTACAGGTGTAAGAAACAGCAGGCGGAGGCATCTGGAGGAGGGAAAACTTGGCTGAAAAGCTTTCTTCCATGGCCAGCAATGGGCTCTGCAGTTAGCAAATACAAATACCAGGAATGGTAAAGTTAATACAACAGTGAACCTTGGAGGCCATGCTAGGATAACTGGTGCCATTAGCCTCTTCCAG
>CAJQZJ010000338.1:223812-240468 GCA_907164525.1 Lophiomys imhausi | reverse complement strand
TCTCTCTCTCTCTCTCTCTCTCTCTCTCTCTCTCTCTCTCTCTCTCTTTCCTACTTTCCCACTTCCTGAGACTCTCTGCCTCCCCTCCCCAACTTCTTACCTTGGGATCTGTAGGGAATTCAACTTTCCGGCCACCCTAAACAGAAAAAGAACAGCATAGTAAATTTTAAATAATCCTGGTTTCCACTGAGAGTGTTAAGTTTCATCACAGTAGTTGAAGCACACAGTGTGACTGATTACTTTCCAGCTTGTTTTAATTCACATAAGATGCCAAAATTATCAAGTGGAAATAAACACAAGAACATCTTTAGTAGAGACTCACATGGCGCTCTAGGCTGAATATGCATATCTAGTGCGTACTTCTCTGTTCTGTTTTTGGTTTATTTTGCTTTTTATTATTTTTTAGCTAAGAAAATTTCCAGTACAATTTTAATTTGTATTCCAAGAGTCTGTGCTGTTGTTTTTTTTTTTCTTGTTTTTTTGAGACAGAGTCCCACTCATCATGAAGACCAGGCTAGCCTCAAACTTGAGATCCTCCTGCCTCAACTTCCTAAAAACTCCCATCTCTTATTTCTCTTATATCTTATTTCTTTATTTGCTAAATAGCCCTAAGATTTGACACATCTAGACTAAATGTCTCACAGGAAGTTAAGTTCCACCTTCCGCACTTTGGTAATCAATCCTACGAGCTTATCTTCCAGCAGACCCGGGCTTGGCTGGCATCCCCACCACTCCCTTTGGTTCCATTCTCAGCAGCCACACCCTTTGTATTTCCTGCCTGACCCCTGGAGGCATCTGACTTTTAACCATAGCCTACAAATGTGTTGAAGTTCACACAGCAGGAAATAATAAGGCCAACTATTAGATAATACTTAAAACCTCTCAAAGGATGGGATTGTTACACTTTTGTAATAAAAAAGGTTTTTTTTTAAGTTAAGTAAAAAAACTAAAATCAGAAAAGGGAGTATTGCTTAAAAATAAGAAACAGGTAAAAGCCAGCAGTGGGTAAGCTGGGAGATGTTTTTATGAGCGTAAAAACTGCAGCCAAACATCTTCAAATGGCCCAAATAAACTGAAATCATAAAGAAACAGGTAACTCAACCAGTAAGCCAGATCTTATACAAGCAAGGGAGTGTCTTCTTAAAACATAGTCTTTGTAGGGGGTGGGGGGGTGCTCAATAAACTTCAGAGTTTTAAAACCATCAAATTGCATTTTAAGCTTGGGACAACTCTTTCATGCATTCCCAAAACTAATAAAACTGGGCTCTTTGAAAGTGGATTTAATTAAAAACAAAAAGCCTCAAGTCACCTGCATTGAGATCTGCAGATAATCAAATGTTTCTAACTTTCTAGTTTGTCTCAGACTGGCTCTGAAGACACCTGTGATGTGGAGTTTCACAAGCAAGTTCATAGCAGGGACTTGGCTGTGGAGTTCAGTGAGCACCTGGTGTCATGCAGCACACACCAGAGCCCAGTGTGACAGCCTCATCCCTCCTAAGCTCGTTCCAGCAGCGCAGCCTGAAACCCAGGCAAACATGGTGACAGAGAAAAGGAAGCACAGGCTCCCTGTAAGGAGGACAAGCATTTGAGCTCCCATCAGAGCTCCCCTTCAGTCCTGCTCAGCCCAGCCTCTGGGCACTGCCACTGGGACGGTCCTCAGCATGCACTGCCCAGCTCTGTGCCTGCCCTGGGCCCCAAACGCATTCTCTGCCTGCTTCTGTGATGACAGTCCTGCCCCTGTTTAAGATTCAGCTTTGTCTATCTGATAGTTTTCCTCACTATGCACCTGCCCTGCCTCTTCTTCCACCAACTGGAGTTTAGTTCACCATTCCTCTCATTTCACAAATACTTCACTTCCTAGGCCTTGGCTGAAGCTTGCCACAGACATCTACTCTGTGAGACAGAAGATGCCTGCAGGACAAAGGGCATAGTCTAGTTCCTTTTTCTTAGCTTTGAAATTGAGTTAGTCATTGCTTCTATCCAGCAATAGGACTCATTTATATGCTAGAGAGGCATGTAAAGCGACAAAAGCTAGTTTTATTCTTCAAAGTCCCATCTGGTAGATTATGGAGGTCAAGGTAACAGACTTTCTGCCCTCAGAACACCAGCTTAAGTGTCATGTTTACCATTTTCAGAGGCCGCATGGATCCGATGTATGCTTCTTCAGTATCCCAAAAGGAGAGGTCAGGGTATTCACCCGGCTCCAGGATAAAGGGGACACCTTGAAATCCAGGTTCTTCGTAGATCAGCCACCTAAATAAGCCACCACCATGGAAATGAAGCAGGAACTCATGTTTATTTCTGTTCCCTCCTGCCTGGTACACAGGACCCCACTGAGAAGCAAGTAGAAGCCCAATGGTTGTACCAGAGGTGTGGGTGAAGAATGTCCCCCAGCAGTGCCAACTTTGTGGTATTCCCCCTGCCTGGCCTAAGATTTCTTCTTGGCTGGTTTAGCCACTTACTTTACACCCTATTATAAAGTTACACCGTATTTTACATGTGAATATCTCTGTCAGTTAGAGACCCCAAGTTAGGTCATCTCAAACCTTGTTTTAAGTTAATATTTCATTTGTAAATTGAAAAGACTTAGAAAACTCTAAGTCTTTTCTCACTGTGTCAAAAATTTGTACCAACTGACCCCTTCCAAAAACATACAGGAATGCTACCTAGAACTTCAGCTAATGCTCACAACTGTGCTCCAGGAGGATATGCTGAATGGTCCTTAATTAGAGATGAGGTTAAGTCACTTGCCCCAAGGCAGGGCTGCTGTCAACTGACCACGGATCCCCACTCCCTGCCATTCTTTCACAGCAGGTTTTTTTCCATTGCAGGTAGCTCTTCTCACAGTCAGGAAGCATCCCCACTGTGTGTGTACCACTCAGCACACCGCTATCCTCAATGGCCTGAAGGCCCAAGAGCTGCCTGTTCCCAGGCAGCAATGCCTTCTGAGTGATTCTGATCATAAGGACATGCAATACCACATGCAAGTATTGGGCTTGTCAGCTGTCATTTCTGCTCTGGTCAGGGAATGAAGCCCCACCCTCTCATGAGCTAAGGTCAGGAGAACCATAAAACCATGGAGCTAAGGGCATGTCTCTGGGAAGGTGCAGCTACTGGAGAAGAGATTTATATAATTCATATGTTGCCTTCCCTCGGAAACACAGGCTAGCTCCTCCTTCCATCCCTCCTTCCTGATTCCCACCCTACACAGGTGGTAACTTTGTTAGTCTGACTGAACCAATAGGCTGTGCTACTCTGGAATAGTAGCCTGAGCTCTTAACTCCCGAGGTATCTCCCCAGCCCCAAAATAATGCTTTCAAAGTAGCCTTCTCTTGAGGACTTTTCTTCTTTGGGCTGCGTTGTAACGGACCTGTTCTACTAAAATTTCACTTTCCTTGAGCCTGGTGGGTTAGTCACACAGCATGTATGGCGGGCGGGGGACTCTGCTGGGAAGCAGAAGTATAAACTGGTGAATTTGCAAGGCCATGTCCGAGAGTTGTCCCTCAGTGAGCCAGCAGGGATTAACTGGGGCAGACATTCACAATGCAGGAACACTCGGGATCTGAAAACTCACACACAGAGCTTTAGGAGAGTGGGAATTTTCTTCAGGCAATGCCATTTCCATTTCTAAAGAAACTTTTTTCCTTTTCCATTGCACTTAGGTAATGATCTTTGCTTATTAAAAGCTATGGTTTGTACCCATGTCAAATGTACTGCCAAGAAGCATGTGCTTACTCTTTTTTTAACAAATATGAATATGCATGAATGTATGCATGAGGAACATACATGATGAATGTATGTGAATATATTCATAAGGAACATGCATGATGAATGTTCATGAATGTATGCATAAGAAGCATACATAAATTCTGCTGAACAATGGCCACTGATCTGTATATTGAAATGTTATTCTTTTAGAAATAACCTTTAGTTTTATAAGAAGTGAGTCTTATCATATGCCTGTTCTTAGAACAAGTAACTTTTAAACTGACCACCTAGCAGGCAAAACTAAACTGAGCATACCTACCTGGGTCCTAGGTGATGTGATTAGGCATAAACAGTGGCCAAATATTTATGTAAATTAACTGAAGATTAAATATGAAGCTATTCAAAACTTTTGAATAAGTTTCTAAAGGAGAGATGCGGGAGGCCCCACACTAACTACGCAAGCAAACTTGACCTTATCAGTAGGCAGGTGGCTAATTTGTTATGGGGCGATACAGCATAAATTCATGGTACCACCTTACTGAAAGTACCATTGCTGAAACTGTCCAACCTAAATCTAATCATATCTTTAGACCTAACCATTCCTACAAACAGTAGTTAGATAAGAAGAAGATCACAAGAAAATAAACACTCAGAAAAACCTATGCTCTAAGACTAGGCTGAAGTTCTTCAAAGCCTGGCTTGTTCTACACCTAAGGTTCAGGGGTCATTGCAGAAGCTGGGGCAGAAAGTTTATTAGACCCAGGAGAACAGGAAGTTTGCTGGGAGATGGTGTCTCCTAGAAATGTCAGAGAAGCTACACCTATGAGGTCTCATCCGCTGCCTAGACACCACCTGAACATCACAGACATGCCAGCATGGAAGGGAAAAAAAGCTCATGAGGCCCCCCTCCCTGGACATAGATCCACAAACAACTAAGGGATGTTGAGAGTGGGAGAAACTCTTCCCCAGGGAAGAGCCCCCAAATTGGTTATCCAATACCAAATGGTTAGCCCTGAAAACATACACATATAAGTAACACTATATGGACTGAGAAGGTTGTATGTATATATTTAGAAGTATATTGTGTGTGTGTGTGTGTGTGTGTGTGTGTATGGGTGTGCGAGTGTATGTGTGTGTGTTTGCATGTGTGTGAACAATTAACAAGGCCATGAATTTAGAAGGTGGGTGGTACAGGAATTGGAGGGAGGAAAAGAAAGTGGGGAAATGATGTAATTATGTAGTTTTTTTCTAAAAGTATAAAACAAAGAAACAAGTTCCACTCCAAAAAAAAAGCCTGGCATAGCTCTTGGGGAAAGAGACAGGCAGATCCCTGTGGCTCACCACGCAGTCCATCTAGATGACAACTATCAGCACATCACAAACAGGTGCACATGCTACACAGATGCACATGCTACACAGATGCACATACTACACAGATGCACACATACTACACAGATGCACATACTGCACAGATGCACATACTACACAGATGCACACATACTACACAGATGCACACATACTACACAGATGCACACATACTACACAGATGCACATACTACACAGATGCACATACTGCACAGATGCACATGCTACAAAGATGCACATACTACACAGATACACATACTACACAGATGCACATACTGCACAGATGCACATACTACACAGATGAACATACTGCACAGATACACAGAAGTCTTGCCTGAGCAGCAAAGAGACTTCCAGAGGCAGAAAAAAAGAAAGAAAAGAAATGGCCTTAAAGGAGGGAGTCTCACTAGGACACTTTGGGTTGCAGATGAGACAGTGTCTAATTAAAGTGCCCAAGCTAACCTGGAACTCATTGTTATGTTGCCTTAGTCTACGAAACGCTGGCACTACAGGCATGTACTACCGCACCTGGCTCTGGGTCCTGATTTAAAACAAAACAAAAACTATAAAAGACATTCTGGAGGCAACTCGGGAAATGTGGTTCTGGCATATTATATTATCACAGGACATAGTGCTAATTTTCTTAGGTATAATTAGAGTCATTGTCATTAGAAAGACTCAGGCTGTGTCTATAGGAGCAAAGGAGCAAACTATCTGCAATGTACAGTCAACTGACAGCAAAAGAGAACGAACATAAAGCTAGGTGCAGTGGTGCACACGCCTTCGATCCCAGTACTAGGGAGGCAGAGGCAGGGAGATCTCTGAGTTCAGTCTGGTCTACAGAGTGAGTACCAGGATATCTAGGACCACACAGAGAAATCCCATCTCAAACAAACAAGATAATAAACACAGGAAATGCTAACAACCACTGGATCTAGGTATTTTCTGAATTATTCTGGCTCATGTTTGAAAGCCCATTAATAAAATGGGTACTGATACAGTATGTTCCACAGTAGAATACATAGTTACTATAACACAGCATGAAGACCACAAAAGTACAGGCCAACCAATGGATGTGTTTATGTGTTAGGAGTGGGTTTAAGTGTGTGCGCAGTGAGGTAACAGGACCAGACCAAGTGATAGGGTTCTGGAACAGAGCTGGTAGTGATTTAGGTCATGGGTTGGATGGTAGGCTCACAAGGGTTTGTGTCATTATTAGGCTCCAAAACTCACATATAGAGACATATATTCTTCTGTAGACATAAACTATTTCATAGTAAAAAATGACAGAAGCACATTCAGCTGGCAAAAACCAGCCCCTTCATTTCAAAGCATTGGAACCCTACAACTAACAACTCTGGTACAGTCCTTCTTCTTCGCTTAAATCATATACTCCCTACGAAGTTCTAAAATCCTTTGTTTTTATTAAAACACACCCTAGAACTATGCAAGGTTGTCTTTGCCTCCAGGAGGATGGGGGCTAAGGTCAGCCAGCTGCTGAAGCAAAGGTTCAGAAATCATTCATATTCAACAGAATTTGAAAGGCAAATTAGGTAAGAATTACTCATTTCCTCAAGAAAGAATCTGAGAAGGCCAGTAATACCTTTAAGCATGTGCAGAGGAACTTAATCTAGAGTGAACAGGCCCAGGGACATGTTTCCTAATGGGATCTAGGAAAGTCTTTGCTCCCTCCAGGACTTCTCTGCTCACATACTGAGTGCAGTGGAGCACCAATACCAGCAAAATGAACTGTGTTCTTATTACCAGCTTTTTAAAAATAATTTATTTTTTATTTCTTCAAGTTACATCTCAGTCACAATCCCTTCCCTACTCCCCCCTCCTGTCCCACCCTTCCACCCTCTTCCCCCTCAACCTACCCATCCTCTACCTTTTTTTTTTTTAGTTTAAGGTTTTTCCCCCCAACAGCTCCCCCTTTCAGTCCAACAAATGGCTCTTTCTCTTATAACAATAAATACAATACAAAACAACAGAAATAAATAGGCCACAATTATGAGAGTTACATGGCTTAGCATACATTCCCAATGTCCAGTCCATATATATTTGGCCCCTGACTTTAACATTCTACTATCTAACCATCTCCACGAGTTTAAAGTTTTTTTTTTTTTTTTTTGGTTTTTCGAGACAGGGTTTCTCTGTGTATCCTTGGCTGTCCTGGACTCACTTTGTAGACCAGGCTGGCCTCGAACTCACAGTGATCTGCCTGCCTCTGCCTCCCAAGTGCTGGGATTAAAGGCCTGCACCACCACCGCCCGGCTGTGAGTTTAAAGTTCTATATCTAACTCAGCTTTCAAACTAACTTGTATCACAATTTTAAAAACATCTTCTTAGATCCAGAACACCCTCTTGATTCCTAAACAACTCAAAATTTAACTATGAGACTCTAGCTATCTATTCTTCAACCACCTCAGAGACCTGAGAGGGATAATATATCTGATTATATGGGAAGTGCAGGGCCCGCATCTTCCAAAACTAAGAAATGACATACCAGTGGCTGCCTGGACAGTTCCCATTTTCTCTCCATACATTACAGCATCAATCAGTTAAATCCTCCCAACCTAGCCACGTGCAGTGGCTCAGATCTGTAATCCCACATAGGGAGAACAGGGTGGATGGAGAGAGTAAGGCAGATACAAACAGTCCTCTCAGCTCACCCAGACTTCCTGGGAGATCTGCAAAAGCATTAATGTCTTGAGCTCACCAGTGAGTCCAGTAAGCTGGACTTTGAACAGATACTGGAAGCAACTTTCATGAGGTAACTGGCACAGAAATAAACAAAGAAGACATCCAAAGGCAGTCATAAAGACATTTTCTCCCAATCTCTCAACACAGAAGTGCCTAAGGCACATAACATTTCCCTCAACCGTATCTACTGGCCTTTGGGATGCGGTATCTAATTTAAAGTCTTCTCAATGGTCATTTCCCCCTTTAAAACTGGTTTTTATCTCTTCTGCACACAGAGAGTCCCTTCTCCTTGCTACAGTGCTGGGGACGGACCTCCAGGCCTTCTGCACGCTAGGCAAGTGCTCTAACACTGAGTTACATCCAAGGCCCTCTCAACTTCAATAAGTGGAGGACTCCCAGATTCTACCTGCAGCCTTTCCCCTCCATCCAGGTTCACGCTTCTGCTCATACTCCTGCTCTCTCATGTGAACTCACAGTGGACCTCAGATTTAACCTACCCCTCAAAACCTTCTAAATTCCCCTCTTCCTCCCACACTCTTGCTGCAGGCCTCCATCTCAGAATAGGCCAGGGTTCCAAGACTTCTCAGCCCCCTTCACCTATATAAAATTTATCAGCAAATGCTGTCAGTTCTGCCTTTAAAATGTATCTCAAGTGTCACCACTTCCTGCTACCACTATCACAGCATCTCCACCACCATCATCTCTTGCCTGCATGACTGGAATTGCCTCCCAGCTGCTCTCTTCTCTTCTGCCCCCCCCTTCTTGACTATCTATTTCTGTACAGCAGCCAGCAATCTTAAATTCTGCCCTAGTAAAGGCCCTTTGCTTGTTGACAAACTGCCACCATGCCCTCCTTGCTATCATCTCACTTACAGAGGGGGTGGGGAAGTATGGGTTGGATGCTCCCCTCAAAATACCACACTGAAATTTATCCTCTACTGGGAGGTGCTAAGAAAGGGGATCAGACAGGACCTTCAATAGGTAATTCAGTCATCAATTCAGTCATGGGGCCTCTTTTCTCATGAATGGAGCCACCCATTCATGGACTAAGAGGTTATCCAGGAGCAGCTCCATTATCAGAGTCAACCTGGCTGCCTCTTGTGCACACCCTCCTCCCACACAATATCATGTACTGCCCTGGGACTTCACAGTCCCCTCCAGCTGGAAGGCCCTCACTAGATGCCCCCCAGCCCCTAAAGCTCTGAGCTAACAAACTGTACTCTTCCTAAGTTCTCAGCATGTGATATTTAGCAGAGCCACAGAAAACAGACTAAGACAAAAGGCTGATTTTTTTTGAGTATATATCAATTTTTTAGACAAATAAAAGAACCAGTAGTCATAAAGGAGGTAGCTAATCTACATCTTACTATCTCTCCTACAAAATCCTAGACTGTCCTTTATTGTCCTTGTCATACCTCCCATGACAAGAAACTCTCTACCTAACAAGGCAGCTACTTTCATTTCAACCCTTAGGAAGCCAAAGCCGATTCCTCCCGTCTCTAACTGCTTCCCAACAGATGCCTATGGAATGCCAGAAAACAAACAGAATTTCTTCCACCTTTCATTTCTTCAAAGGTGGCTGGTATTCACTCCAAGTCAAAGCCCCTAGTCATGTGTCCTACCTAGACGTTTTCAGTCCATGATTTTAGAGGACTGAAGGTTACTCGGTTCTTCCAGTCTGCACAATCAAACCACTTTCCCATGATATCAACAATGGCAAACAAAGACTCATAGTGGTCAACAGAATGCCCCAGGCATGACTAAGGAACACTTTCTCACTGGTTCTGAGATATTCTAGATCACTTTATAAGACATACTATGAAACCTTTGGGTACACATCCCATTCATAAAAACGTATCAGTGTTCTCAGAATATGTAAATAGTTATATATCATATATTATCATTAAACTAATTATGCATTTCAGAAAACTTAAAAAAATAAAATGTTAGAAAGGGAAGACTTTTGGGTGGCAAGACAACTCAGTGGGTTAAAGTTCGCAGTGACCTGAGCTGGATATTCAGGGCCCATATGTTGGAAAGAGAGAACTAACTCCTGACAGTTGTCCTCTAACTTCCACACATGCTCCATAACACACACATGACACATACATACATACACGTGTCTACACACATGTACACACACACCACAAATAAATAATTGCAACAATTTCTCCAAAGAAAGAGATTTTATATAAAATATCAAGTGACTTTGATGGGGGTTTTTCTAGCATTTCAGCAGACCTTTCATGTGTATAGGGCTTTGGGCTCCACTTTAGAGACCACATCCTCTGCCCTGCATCTTTACTCTTTAGCCTCATCTCCCCTGTCTTAGATGGTCCCATTTCCTTCAAAAATATTCTTACAGTTTCCTGGAGTTTGTGTCACCAACACAACAGCATTGTGTAACAATGGCGAAGGAAATATGTTCAGCTTGAATCCATCTATTTGAAATACTGAATTACATCCTTGGAATTATTATGAATGGATAATCTACTACTCAGATTTGAATGGCTAGGCTTGTCTGTGATAAGGGAAAAGTCCTACGTTAAAACTGGGATTTCCATGGTTGGGTATAGATTAATGGTAAAGTCCTTGCCTAGTATGCCTAAGATTAACCCCGACATAGGAAACTGGAGTAAGGGGGTAGGGGGATGGGCAATGGGGGCTGGTGGGGGTGAGGGTTCAGCTGCTAAAGCACTGTGGGTAAAGTATAATCATGGGGACTGGGGTTTGGATCCCCATACTGAATACCTACGCCCTCTCTGGTATTCCTAATGAAGCCTCATTAAAACTGCATTTGAAATAGACTTACGTGCCCCAGTGCACTTTGATGGAACATGTCTTCTGCATCACACCAAAGCTTTGCATTTCTTCAGTATCATCAAAGTAGGAGTTCAGGAGTCCTAACCCTTCTGGCTCAGTAAACAAGTCAATTTGACTAATTCTGTAATCCTGGAAAAAAAAAACCCAAAACACCCACATACATATATATTACATATACAATAAACATATTGTGTGTTGAACTTGCAGTAAGCTCATTATTCTTTCCTTTACAAGTGACTGAAAATGTTATTTTAAAAAATTAATGTGCATATGTGAGTGCCTGCCTGTATCTATATCCCACATGCAAGCCTTGTCCTGATGGAGGCCAGAAGAGGGTGTCAGATCACCTGGGACTGGAGTTACAGACAGTGGTGTTCACACAGCGTATTCAGAAGATAAAGAGGAGCTGGACAGCGCCTAGCGGTTAAGACCACTTGCTGCTCTTGCAGAGGACCAGATATGTCAGTTCCCAGAAACCACAGCAGGCTCCTGGAAACCACCTGCGACTCCAGCTGCCTTGGATCTGACACCCTCTTCTGAATCCCACAGGCATACTCACTCGTGCGCACATAGCCCCTACACACATACATACATGGACACAATTAAAAATACAATCCTAAAAAGCTGAAAGGAGAAACAATGTGAGAAACAACCTTAAGATCCACTGTTTGGAAATAGCAAACAAATATTGGTAAATCACTCATGTACTACATGAGAAAGATTAACACTTCCTTTTAATGAAGGATAATGTGCAGGTGAGCCTCAAACCAAGCAGTACTATGAAAAGGATTTGCCGCATTAGCAAACAGGAGCTCTACCCCTGGGCTGAACCCTGCTGACTCACCTTCCTGCACACACCTAAAACTTTGCCCTAATCAATATGCACCAACAGGGAATCACTGTAAGCAGTTAGTCACAGTCACGGGAGTGTGATCTTGGAGAATAACCACAAAGACAGAAAAAAAATGATTGAGAATTATAGTGTTGAGTAGACAAGGGAGAACAGTGGTGTATTTACAATATATCAGAGATTATACAGCTCTGAACATTGCCTTACACATATTATGCGATAATATATAAATATGTAGGTGTGTGTGCTATAATATACATCTAAATGCAAAATATGTGTAAAATAGTCCACCAAGAGGGCATGTTAAAATAGTGGTCCTCGGAGTTGAAGAGTGGGCTCAGTGCTTATGAACATTTGTAGTTGTTACAAAGAGCCGGGCTTCGTTCCCAGTACAGGAAAGCTCACCACCTCCTTGGGCACCAAGCATGCATGTAGTACACAGATGTATATGCAGGTGAGACACTCATACACATAAAACAATAAAATAGTATTCCTCATATTTTATATGGCTTATCACACTATGTACTCTACTTAAAACTAAAAATTCAACTGGCTGTGGTGGTACATACATATAAACCTGGAAGCTAGGGGAATACAGAGCAGGGGTGGGAGGAGGGGGAGACGGCTGCAACTTCAGCAGCAGCTTGAGCTGCAGAGCCACATCATGCCAAACCCCACTAAAAGATAAATCCTTTGGAATAATCATCATCATCTAAGTCTCTTAGAAATGTTGACTTTGGGCGTGGTGGCACATACCTGTGATTCTAGTGTGTGAAGTAGAAGCAGGAAGATCAGGAAGTTCCAGGCTAGCCTGAGCTACACAAGACTTAAAGTCTTAAAGCAAACAAACGAAAAGAAACACTGACCTAGGAAAGAGGTAGCACGTCTCTCTGCCAAAATTGCTTTTCATTCTTCTTCATTCCTATTTAGAACCTTCCACTTTTCTCTACTGCATTCTACAGCATCTCTCTCTATTGTATAAAGTTATTATTTAATCTTCCATTTGTAACACAACAGAAATTACATGTTTACAAAGAAAGATGTTGACAATACCTTCCTCCTTAAAAAAATAATCAGGAAAATCTACCCACCTCTGTAAATTGACCTTAAATATCTCAAATAATCTGGGGTTCTACTGTTGTTTAGATTTATTTGGGCTCATAGTTTCAAGAATCATTGCTTTGGATAGATGAGACTGGATATCATGGTAGCATGTGTGAATAGTGCAGGGTCATCTAATGGCAGCCAGGAAGGGGGGAGAGAGAGAGAGAGAGAGAGAGAGAGAGAGAGAGAGAGAGAGAGAGGCAGACAGAGAGAGATTCAAATAATATTTTTAAATCCACATAAAATCCGAGTCAAGCTATCAACTAAACTATTTCTAGACTGTCCTTGTAAAGTAAAATATCATGAAGTATCTAAGTAAAGTAGAACTTCATGCAGTCACAAAATACTAAGCAAGGGACTGGAGAGACAGTTGGCAGTTAGAGTACCTGCTGCAATTCTACAGGAGCAGAGTTCAGGTCCTAGCACTCACGTCACCAGCTCACAAGCACCTGTAATTCCAGCTCTGAGGGGACCCTATACCCTCTTCTTGCCTCCAGGGGCAACTGTGCATATATTTTCAGACACACACCACACAGACATACACATAAATAAAAAATAAAATAAATCTTGAAAAAAAATCCCACTCTGTTCAGAGAGAATTCATCGCAGCCAGGTTACTGATTAAAGTCTTCCTTTGGGATGTGAATGGAAGCCAGGGAGAAAAGTGAACCTAATAGATTTACCATGAAAAATATCTAATGATTAGAACTTTTCTAGTGACTAGAACGTTTCTTTTCGAGTTGATTTATGGTATTCAAATATTTACATTATAGAGCACGCATACCAATCAAATATTTTCCCATTTGTTTCATAAATCAAGATTCCCTTAAAGTAAAATTATCCCTGACACTCATCTTCATGTGCCATTGAAGTCTACATTTCCAATAACCTACCTGGACTACGTGTCTGATGGAACCAATTACTACAGGTTTATCAGACTCTGCTTCTTCATCCAAAATATCCTCCATGCCCCAGAGACCAGAGAGTTCCAATTCACCTTCTTCTAAAGCAAGGGAGTGACCTTCAAAATTGGCTTTCTCATACAAAATCCAACTGAAAGAAAACACAGAAAAGCTGTTATGTGTCATAGTGGGGCAGGTGTGATTGCTTATTTCTGGCTGATACATATTATACATCATCATTGGATCTTCTTAAGCCTCAGATAATGCAAAAACTATACAAGTATTTCGGAGAATGTTTGTATTATCACTGTGATAGAGTGCCCATGTTCATGGAACTGACACCAGAGACTGGCAGGTGATTATAGGTGCTCTCTGGATTAACTTTTCCCTTACTTGTATGTTACCACACATTTCTCTGAGAGGCACTATAATGCATACATCACAGTTGAATCAATGGATACATTGATACAAAGAACTATATGTATATTAACAAAAAGTACTTTTGAAAGATTATCCCCAGCAACCACACTGCACTCAGAGAAACATCACAGTGAATGGGGAGGGCTTACACCTTAAAGAAGCCAATAAGTGTTGCTAAAGGAGAATTGGAGAAGTGGTTGCAAGTGAGCACTGCTCTTGTAAAGAACCTGAGTTTGATTCCTAGCACACAGTTTGGGTGGCTTACAACCATTACCTTCAGTTCCAGGGGATCTGGTTCCTCTGGCCTCCATGGGCTCCTGCACTCACATGCACATACCCTAACAAACACCCACACATACATCTAATTAAAAAATACATTGTTAAAACAAAAGATTTTGCAAATGAGACAGTAACTGTCCTACCAAGAAAACTGCCCTGCAAAGTTTGTTTTTAGCATAATTTTCAATCTGCTAATTTGATAATGAAAGTACATTTTATCCTTCTAATGAATATGTTCAGTATTTAGAGAAATATATTAAAATATTAAAAGCCCTATTAGAAAAGAAGAAAAGATGTATAATTAGTCAGAAGGAGATAAAAAGGAACAAGACTACTTTTTAGGTTATAACTGGAGCTGGTGTATATATCTGTCATTCCAGCTATCCAGAGGCTGGGGCACAAGTGAGTGCAAGGCCAGACTGGTAACATGGTAAGATGATGTTTGAAAAAGTGTAAAGGCAGCTGGGGATACAGCTCAACAGTCAGGTAGGGTGCTTGCCTTGTTTAGCATGTGTGAAGGCAATCCCCAAATGACTCAGAAGTGTTTAGTGCCCGCCCTTTTGATAAACAGATGAACCCGATACTCTGATTTGTTTGCAGTTGTTTTTATTTACTCAGCTTCTTGTGCATTTCTGAGAGATAACCAGTAAAAAAAATTTAGAAACTGTCAAAGTATTTACATTTTCAGTAATCTCTTAGTCAAAACTACATTTTGTCAAAAATTAGAAAGTAGGGCTGGAGAGATGGCTCAGCGGTTAAGAGCACTGGCTGCTCTTCCAGAGGTCATGAGTTCAATTCCCAGCAACCACATGGTGGCTCACAACCATCCATAACGAAATCTGGTGCCCTCTTCTGGCCTGCAGATATACCTGCAGACAGAACACTGTATACATAATAAATAAATCTTAAAAAAAAAAAAATTAGAAAGTAAACTAAATTTTAGGTCACTTCTTCACTGACCTGTCAGAAATTTATTTATCTTTCCCTATAAATTTTTTCAGTTTATTTATTTAAATTATTGCCTGGGTGTGATGGTGTATGCCTTTAATCCCAGCATTGGGAGGCAAATACAGGCAAATGGATCTCTGTGAGTTTAAGGCCAGTCTGGTCTACATAGTGAGATAATGCCTCCATTTTTTAAATGTATTTGTGTGTGCCTGTGCACATGAACCATGACATTTAAGTGGAGGTCAGAGGGCAACTTGCGGGAGTCAGTTCTCTCCCAGCACCATGTGTATCTAAGACTGAAACTCAGCTCACCAAGCCTGGTTGGTGACAAGCACCTTTGCTCACTGAACCAGCTTGTCAGCTTTGTGGTGTGCTTGTGTGTGTGTGTGTGTGTGTGTGTGTGTGCTTGTGTGAGCATGTGTGTGTCTGTGTGTGTGCACGTGTGTGCTTGTGTGAGCATGTGTGTGTGCGTGTGTGCTTGTGTGGGCATGTGTGTGTGCTTGTGTGTGCATGTGCATGTGTGTGCGTGTGCATGTGTGTGTGTATGAGCATGTGTGTGTCTGTGTGTGCATGTGTGTGCTTGTGTGAGCAAGTGTGTGTGTGTGCGTGTGTGTGTGTGTGTATGTTTGAGATTGGGTCTTGGTGTGTAAGACCACAGAAATGGCCTGGAACTCACAGCAACTCTCTTTTAGCCTCCTGAATGCTGGGATTATAGGCATAAGCGACCACATCCAGCTATCCTTACAGGTTTTTTTTTTTTTTTTGGTTTTTCGAGACAGGGTTTCTCTGAATATCTCTGGCTGTCCTGGACTCGCTTTGTAGACCAGGCTGGCCTCGAACTCACAAAGATCCGCCTGCCTCTGCCTCCCAAGTGCTGGGATTAAAGGCATGCGCCACCACCGCTCGGCGTCCTTATAGGTTTTTAACAAGTCACATCTGACCTATAAATGGAACAAATATAATTTTTTTAAAAAAGTTTTACTTAATTTTACATGTTTGGGTTTTTGTGTTGTGTTTGGCCTGCATGTATATCTGGATACTTTGTGTGTACAGTAACTACAGAGGCCAGAGGAAGATGTTAGATGACACTGGAGTTACAGATGGCGTTGTGCCACCATGTGAGTGCTGGAAACCAAACCTAGGTCCTCTACAAGAGCTGAATGTACTATTCGCTGCTGAGCCACTGTTCCAGTTCCCAAATGTAATTTGTTCCAACCTCATGATTCAAAACCATATTATGGGCCCCAATTGTATTAAAAGCAGTGTTACATGGAGATTTATGGGAAAAGTAAGTTTGTTTTCCATATTTTTCTGATTTGTCTATCAGAAACATGTATCACTATTATAATCAAAACTATGTGTGTTAACATGTCTCTTACCTTGCCATCAACAGTGTTTTAAGTCATTTATGCTGATAAAGGTAAACTCTTAAATACACAGTGAGATTAAAATAGTAATTGAGTAAGCCAAACACTCATGGTAAGCTGCACCTGCATGCACTCTAACACTCTCTGTAAGCTGTATCTGCATGCACTCTAACCCTCTCTGTAAGCT
>CAJQZJ010000338.1:171513-204237 GCA_907164525.1 Lophiomys imhausi | reverse complement strand
CACAGGTCTCTAATGGAGAAGCATATGGAGTTGTTTCATGCAACTAACCTACTTTGATCTATAGTCCAATTCAAATGGTGCAATCAGTGACACATTAGGCCTTTGGGCCTTTCTCTCCATCATCTCTCTTCCCAGGATCCCTGGGTGGAATGCTTGCTCACTTGATTGCTCTGCTTTTGATTTTCTAAAATTTGTCACTGCTTCCAACACCCATTCCATGTCTGCTGCTTTTTCTTCTTGTATTTTCTGATCTCTCTACTACCTCTTCACTGTCACGTGACATGTGCTTCTTCACTTATTCCCTCCCTGTTTTTCCCAATAATGTCATGAGAGTCAAACAGCAATCACATCTTATTGTATAAAAATCAGTTGTACTGTTCTGTCAAATAGAGTGATAGAGCCTTCAGTTCGTATCTTTCTTTCTTTTTTTTTAATTTCCATACTTATTGGTGTCCAAAATAGAGGTGTTAATGATTATAAAAGCTTTCATTTAGAAGGAGTTAAATGTCCACTTTTCTGAAGAGTTTTTTTTTCCCCTTTAAGGAAGATTCCCAGTTCAGGATGCAACTCAATGACAGAGCACTTGTCTGGAATGCTCAACATCCTGGGTTCTATCCCCAACACTTCCCCCAAAAGACATCTTCAGGTATTCAGGAACTGCTAGGAACTGCTACAATCATATTACACCACTCCTGAGTATACCCACGCCCAGAGGCATCTAAGTCAGCACACACCACACAGATACTCATATAATGGAGTTTTATCCCATAGCAAAAAAGATTGAAGTCATGTCATTTGCAAGAAAATAGATGGAACAGGAAATCACATTAAGTGCAGTAAGTGAGACATAGATAAAAACATATTATATGTATTCTCTCCAATGTGGAATCCGGATTTTATAACAAGAAAGTCCTGGGGTCTAATCTGGGGGTACAAGAGAAGGCAATGGAGATTATAGGCAGTATACTGATAATCCTATCATATATGAAAATGTTGTGACAAGTCCATTATTTCAAACACTGACTAAAACATTAATAAAATTAATTAAAAAGCAGATTTTCACTTTCAGGAAAGAATTTTCTTCAAATCATTTTGTTATTTGGGTGGTTGGCTTTCGTTTTTTGATATAAGGTTGGAGTCCAGGCTAGCCTTAAGTTTCTGATCTTCCTGCCTTCATATTCCAAGTTGGGATTATAGGTGTTCTACCTCACCTGATTTAGATCATTTATTTATTCAGCTTTTACATAGCTAGAGTGAAATCATTATTTGAAGCCACTGACAATTTAGAGCCCTCAACACTTTTGTTTCTGAGGCAGGATCTCACACTTGAGTCCAGGCTTGCTTAGAACTCACTATTTAGTCTAGGCTGGCCTCAAACTTTTGGCAATCCTCCTACCTCAGCCTAGAAAGTGCTGGGATTACAAGCACGAACATCCACACTTGACTAAGTCACTGACACTTAGTCAATCAAAAGAAGAGCTTTTGATTTTGATTATGAAATAATTGTGACATTAATTTCAGAAATAATGATTGATCATCTACTTTATGCTGTAAGTTTCTTTTTACCTTAAAAAGATGGGCCATGGTCCAAAGAGACTAATTTTCCTAAACACAACTCAGCTTTTCTAAATGTTTGCTCCATACTTTTTCCTATGTGGCATTTCAGTCCATCGTTAGAGATGAGACTTTGCCATATGATATGATGTATGTCAATTGGACCAATGGGCTGGCTCCCACCTTGCTGGCTTCTAGGCCTGGCTATGCTGCAGCAGCAGCTAGGATGGAGTAGCTAACAGGCTAACAGGCTAACCCACTCTTGGGATTGAGTTCTGCTTTAGAATTGTTAGCAGTGCAAAGTGTGTTACGATTGTGTCTGCTGGCTCAACCCACTTTGCTCTTGTATGTGTGCCTTGCCCCAACCATAATGGAATGAATATAGAAACTGAACCCCTTGCCTTTAGGTTCAATCAGTGGGAGGCACTGACAAGACGACTGAGGGGGGGACTGGAATGGGGTGAAGGCGTTATTCTTCTCTCTCTCTCTCTTTTCTAGTTAGGTCCCAAGTTGAATATGCTGGCCTTGACTGTGATTTCCTCCTCTTCTTGCCCTTTCAGGCCCACACTGAGAAAGGGTCCAACAGTGCCAGCTGAGGGCTCACTAGTTCTTGCCAGGGATTCAACAAGGTTTTGTGGAGTTGAAGTAGGTATAACTTTGAGAACTTTCTTAAAACAAAACAAAAAACCCAAAACACAGCAAGTATATGGTGTATTGTAAATATACCCTCTTGGCAGAGGCAGGGGAATTGTGAGTTCTGGGCAGTCTCAAAATATCAAAACAACAACAACAACAAAAAAAAAAACAAAAAGGAAAAGAGGAGTGATGGCAAGAAGGAAAGAAGTGGGAAGGAAGGAGAGAAGGAGAAAGAAGAAAAAGATAAGAAAGGAAAAAATTCAAAGTTCTGGATTACAGATTTAGACACACACATTTGGAAGAGATCACGTGGGTGAAGAACATCTTTAAGTACTCCAACCTCACCCACAGTTTGTAGTGGCCTTTCATTGTTTTCCAAGTCAGTGTGTGCGCTGGCCTGGAACCTAGTTAGAAGTAGCAGATAACCCAAAATATCTCCTTTAAACTTAACAGTCCACTGTTAACAGTCCAATGTTAAACTTAACATTTCCACTATGGAAATCAATCTGGCAATATCTTAGAAAACTTGGAATAGCCCTACCTCAAAACCCAGCCATAACACTCCTGGGTATCCACTCATACAATTCCTCACCAAACCACAAGGACATAGCCTCATCTGTATCCACAGCAGCTTTATTTGTAATAGCTAGAAACTGGAAACAACCCAGATGTCCCTCAACCGAGGACTGGATAAAAAAATTGTGGTACATTTACACAATGGAATACTACTCAGTCATCAGAAACAAGAAAAGCATGCAATTTGCAGTCAAATGGAAGGAACTAGAGAAGCTCATCCTGAGTGAGCCAACCCAGACTCAGAAAGATGCACATGGCATCTACTTACTCATAATTGGATTTTTGCCATATAGTACAGGATAACTATCCTACAACCAACATACCAAAAGGATCAGGAACATAGACTTTGTTACCTATTAATGGGACAATTTGCTCTAGTGGAAATGCCATGCAGGCCCCCAGTGCAAGAGGAAACTCTTAGCCCTCATATGACTGTTGAATTGAGAGGGGCTGATATGTAGGGACACCCCACATCGGAGGAGTGGGATGGGTGGGAGAGAGAGGAGAGGGTGGGAGGGTGGAACTGGGGGAGTGTGGAAAGAGGGCACTGTGATGGAGATGTAACTTGAACTAATAAATAAACATGAAAAAAAAAAAGAATGGTCTGGATAATAACTTGTGCCAAAGATCAAGAGTAATCACAGCATTATAAGGACTCCTGTCTCAGAATGTAAGTGCTAAGGGAGCAAGGACAAGTTTTCCAGCCACAGAATTCATTTCTAAATGACAGGAAGGAGACTAGGAATATGCTGGTGAGCAGAGTCAGCAACAGCAAAAAGGGCTGATCTGGGTTAGCTGTGCTCAGGCTAGACAGGGAGAGAGTGGAGGTGGAGGGGTCTGTGAGTGTGTGGTGTGTGTATGTGTGGTGTGTGTGTTTGGTGTATGTGTGTGTGTGGTTGGTGTGTGGTGTGTGGTGTATGTGTGTGTGGTATGTGTTTGTATATGTGTGTGGTGTGTGTTTGTGTGTATTGTGTGTTTATGAGTGTTTTGTGTATGTGGTGTGTGTGTATTTATGCGGGGTGTGTGTTTATGCATGGTGTGTGTGTGATATGTATGTGGTGTGTGTTTGTTTATGTGTGGTGTGTGTGTGTGGTGTGTATGTGTGTGGTGTGTATGTGGTGTATTATGTGTCTGTGGTATGTGTATGTATGTAGTATGTTTGTGTATGGTGTATGTATGTGTGTGTATGTTTGTATATGTGGTGTGTTGTGTGTGTATGTATGTGGCATATGTGGTGTATGTGTGTGGTGTGTGTGTGTATGTGTGCTTATGTCTGGTGTTTATGTGTGGTGTGTGTGTGTGTGTATGTGTGGTGTGCGTGTGTGTATGTGTTGTGTGTGTGTGTGTGTGTGTGTAGGGGCAGCCATACAGAGAAATGGACAAGCTCCTTCAACCACAGCAGAACTGTGGCTTCAGGCTGCCTCTGAGACACTTACAGACCTTGAGACCTCCTAACTTTAAGTCAGTTTAAGCACATTTTAAATGTGGCAGAAAATAGTGAAATATGTTTCTAGAAAATGGAACAATGCTTACTTTTCCAATTAATGTATACTAGAATACATACTCAATAATATGTTAACATGACTTTGAAATTCCCAAGTTTCCTGTAATTTTTAATGAGAATTATTGACTTGTTAACAACTCATTCTATTCTGTTTTGTTCTGCCCTATTCCAACTCACAGGAACTTAGCTATGTAGCCCAGGGTAGCCCAAAACTCACACTCTTTCTACCTCAGACTCCTGAGCAGTGAAATTACAAGTGTATTCCATCACACTCAGCTAATAATTTTCAGCTAATGAAGCAGGAAGCAGCTGAATGTAATGGTCAATAACTGGCATCCTAACACTAACAAACTATGTAAATGATAAGATGAGAACTTCACTGAGTGATCACCTTTGGCTCACCATCTGTGGAACAGCACCTCATTTTCCAAAGCTGTAACCTCCTCTGTTTTTTTTTAAGAGCACTTACCTTTACACAAAAGTTTGGTGTTATTTATATGTAAGATTCCTTCCTGTTTGTCTGCCTTTCCTTACAGAATGTGAGCCCTATGAAGACAGGAACACAGTCTTGTTTAGCCTCTAGGTCCCTAGTCTTTTATCAGTACATGGCGCCAATAAATATTCAATACGCATTCACTAGTCACATGAACTTAGCACCATCTATGTTTTCTAGAAATCTCTTACTCTGAAATCTAGCAAGGAGCAAATACCAGTGTATGATGGAGCCCTGGTAGGAACTAGTCTCACTCTGGTGGCAGTTTCTTTCTCTGATGGTTTCCCCAGATCTTGGTGAAACACTTGTCCTCTGGATTGTTTTAAGAACTGAATGAGGTGCTTTTCAAACATCTAACACTGTTTCTGGGGAAGAAAGAGGAGATAGAGGAGGGGAAAGACTGCTGCTCCAGTTTGGAACTGGAGTATTCCCCAAAGGCTTGATTCCCAAGCCCGGTGCTACTAGGGGGTCCTGAGAGGATTAAAGAAGTTGGATCTTGTGAAAGGTCTTGAGGTCACTGGGTACATAACCCTAAAAGGTGTTTGTCTTTCCCAATTAGCCATGAGGACTAGCTTTACAATCCATGTATTCCCTGACCCAGTGCCTTGCCACATGCCTCAAAGTGACAGCCAGCTAATCACAGACTGAAACTTTTAAAACTGGGAGCTAGATAAGTAAATAAATTTCTTCTCTTTATAAGTCAATTATCTCAGGCATAATTAAAAAAAGAAAGGTGCTGGAGTGGCATGGTAGCACATGACCAGCCTGGGGCACATGGCAAGTTCCAAACCAGCCCACATTACCAAGCAATGCCTTTCAAACAAGCAAGCAAGAGGTTGAAACCATAAAAGAAATGCACAATAATATTTGCAAGTCAGCACCACAAATAAAGTAAAAAAGAAAAGTTCCCAAAACTTAATATTGTTACTTTACTCCTCATACTTTTAGCAAATTGTATAATATCATTTCATAAGTACTATTTGGTATACTTTTCTGTCAGCGAATTTGTGATATTAAATAGACTTCTATATTAATATTAATTATTGTACTAAAATCTACTGTGTCTACCATGCCTGCCATGTCCACTGTACCCAACAGGTCCACCATCCCCACTGTACCTGTCATGCCCCTGGATGATGGTTTATCTACTCTCAATGTGTTGTAGGATGCACAAAGGATTGCAGCTTATTGGTAAACAGATCTTGAATTATTTTCATGGGAAACATTTCTAATTAATTACCAGGGGAATGAACAGGCAAAGCTCAAGATGTAAAAACTGAACAGAACAATCCCCAATACTGGAGAGAGAACTCCTAGATCCTGGTGGCCACAGTGAAAACTGCTGTCACTACCCAAGAAAAGCTCATTTTTTTTTTTCCCCTAAGGGAACAATTCTGTTCCCTAGGACAGAAGTCATCAAATTTTAATTTTAGAATTCCTTGACATTATTAGAAATCAAAGACTATAAGAGCCTTGTTTATGTAGGTTGTATCTATCAATGGTTAAGATAGACATTATGACTTAAAGCCAGGTATGGTGGAATATGTCTATAACTCTAGCACTCAGGGGGCAAAAGCAAATGGATCTCTTAATCCAACACCAGCTTGGTCTACAGAGTGAGCTCAAGGCAAGGTGAGAAGGAAGTGGAGGAAGAGGAAGAAGTTGTTGAACAATGCACAGGGCATCCTGTGGCCATCAGAATAAGACACCATTGCATATTATGTTGCCTCTGGTTTGATTCCCCACTCTACAGTCATAGGGGCAGAGGAGTGAAAAAGGCAAATAATACTTAGCAGGATTACATAAACATTTTGACCTTGCCAAGTTCCCCGAAATACCTCAGAAAGCCCCAAAGGCCCCAAGACCTTGCTATGAGAACAGTCACCTTGAGAAGTCTGCATGTGGTATTCCAGGATGTGGGAACACTAACTCTCATAGCACTAGTGTCTCTTACGACTCTCAAGCATAACCAGGCCAGGGACCCTCGATAGCAGGATGAATCAATGAACAGGGAAGCTTTCATAAAATAGACTACTTCACAGTAACAGAGGCAACATCTTCAGCTGTACACTACCCATGGATGAGTTTCATAAACACAACAGTTTGATCTGTTTCTATGTTTTGTTGTTTTGTGGCAGAGGCTAACACTGCAGCCCAGGCTGGCTTGGAGCTAGCTCACTATGTAACCTATTTGGAAGTCTGAGCCCTCCCGTCTTCAATGCTAGGAATTCATTTAATGGTATGTGTAGCACCATGCCCAGTAACATAAATATGTTGTTGATCGAAATAACCTAGATATAGGTGAGACTCTAACATATAATTCCATTTATTTGAAATTCAGGAACACAAAAACTATTGTGTTGTCTTGGGGTATGTTTATAGGTGGTAAATCATAAGAAAGAGCAGAGATATGACTATCATAGCAGTTAAGACAATAGATATTGGGAATGGATAGATGGCTCAGGAATTAAGATCACTAGCTGCTCTTCAGGGGACCTGGGTTCAGTTCTCAGCCCCCACACGGCGGATAACAATGGTCTGTAAATCCCGTTCCAAAGGGTCCAATGCCCTGTTCCGGCTTCCACGGACACTCCATGAATGTGGGGCATATAGGCAAAACACTTGTACACATACAAAAATTTTAAATAAATAAAGACTTTAAAAGATAATGGCTATTTGTGATGTGGATCCTTGACCTTATTTAAAACTTTGTTACATTATCATGGATATTTCTTCTCATTAACTTTTAAATTTCAAAATATGGCACTGGTGCATTATATATCTCAATTACTGAACATTTGTTGTTGTTCATGTTCTGGTTTGCTTTTAATTGTTTGTCAGTGTTTTTTGATGCTTCTTAGTCATGGACCTCACTCCCCTCACTCTGGTCCTGGCCTTGATGAGGGAATATTGATCATAAACCAGCAGGAACCATGAAGAAGTGGCAATATCCTATTTCTTAGGCTGCTTCTAATTACAATAGTGCCTGCTTAATAATTATCCAGTATACATCACATTTAAGTTTTACACACTTTTCTGATGCAAGTTATATTTCACAATAACTAGGAACATACATGTCTTTGGTTTCAAAAGTCAATGAATTTGTGCCCTATACTAATTGGCCTTTTAATTTTCCTATTTTGTGATTTCAGTAACCATCCTTAAGAACTTGCCTTGTGCCTGGGACCTCTTAATGGTTCTGTGAGAGGAGTAGATACCATTTTCACTTCACACCTGAGGAAACTGGCCAAGCTTGCTTAGCAGGGTTCACAGGCTGTAGGTAGATCAATCAGCTTAGGACATGTAGGTGTTTTATGCTTATGTAAGGAAACGATCAGGAATTTCACTAAGTTTCAAATGCTTTTAAAGGCTCATAATCATGATGCCCCTAAACCTACATGTTTATTTTGTTTTTAAATTGGCAAGTCATTTTAAAAAGCCATTTGGTCAAGGCCACGTGTGTTTAAAAAGAGGTATGTCTATGCTAACCTCCTTCCATTTCTTACACACACACACACACACACACACACACACACACACACCAGCAGGGAAGGAGGAGGCAGGAAGTTCCCTGCCTGCTGCAGGAAGGCGAGGCAATCAGGAAGGAGGCAGCTCAGTGGAGCCCAGAGAGCCTCACAGGAACCACCAAGATGGGTTAAGCATTTTGGACATAGCATTAAAATTGATTGGATGCGGTAAAATTATCCTTGTAAGAATTTACATACACCATCTAATGTCTTTTTCTGGTCCCTGGATCTGTCAACTGTTTCCTCACCTCCTTCCATTGGCAGGAAGATGGATTTGCCTCCCCCTCCCATAAAACAAATAGCTTATTGTTAGTATTATTATTGTTGCTGTTATTGCTATTACTTTTTCCCTCCACGAGACTACTTTGGCCCAGGTGAGATGAAGCAGGTGGTGGAAGAGGCTGGAAGCACATGTGCTTTGGGAGTGAGGAAACTGTGAGAAGTGTGCTGTTCCTTTGAATTTGAAAGTAAGATGTTTCATCACCTCTCATCACTGTATTCCTGGCAGGCAGTGTGAGCTCAGATGCCTTCTCTCTGCCTCAGCTTGTGCATCTGGACTGTGTTTTGAAAAGCCCATTCCTGTACAGGCTTGAGGCAGACAAGCCTGCACACCCAGGCTTTCCTGCACAGTGCCAGTCCTGATTATGCCTTGGAGACATGGGCACCAGGCTCTGTCCATTTCAACATTTCAAATTAAAGTTCAAATGTTGTCCTCTTTAGCCATATGCTCCTAGTATCCATAGTGCACCTTTCCCTGTACGTATCTTTAATCTTGCAGCACAGACATTCAAGACAGAACGTTTGCAGAAGCTCAGCTTGGCTGATTTAGTCATCCCTAATCCAGTTCGAGCTAACCTAGCAGCATTCACAGACTGAGCTGAGGCACGGCTTCCAGTGTTGGGCACTAACAGGATGACTGACTGAAACCTCAGAAACTTCACTTATTAAACTTCAGATGCCTCTGATGATTCGTGTCTGTGATGTTCTCAGACTTATATTGTACTTGATTTTTTTAAACTGGCAAATCATTTTGAAAAGTGTTTTTGTTTGTTTGTTAAAACATAAGATATTAGTTCTATTAAGGTGTCTGGGAAAAGATTAAGAGGGCCAGTGAGATGGCTCAGCTGATAGAGATGCTTGCCAACAAACCCGAGGAGGACCTGAGTTCTATCCCCGACATCCACAGGGTGGAGAAGAGAACTGACTTCTGCAAATTACATTCTGTCCTCTACATGTGTATATGACATGAGTACACACACACACACACACACACACACACACACACACACACACACACACTCATACACTCACACACTTAAAAATGTTTTTGTTTTGTTTTTTTTTACAAAAGGAAAGATTAAGAACTCAAACCCAAACTTAAAGTCTGTCTGTCTATCCCTAAAATACCAAATGACAGGAAGCAACTGTTAAGTGTTAAAGTTCCAACAAAGAAAACAGGCACTAAAGCCCACCACGAACTCAGGTCTAATGTTTATGCCTCTGTCATCAAACCAGTGGAACAAAGTTTAAAAGGTCTTATATAAGTCTCTTTTTTCTTAAAAGATTACAAGATAGCTCTTTTTCATATCTGAATCCTTAGCACTTCTTGAATGACAGGTCGTAAGAAGCCAAGTTGTTCCCATAGCATTTCTGTGTCCCAATAAACCTCGTCTGGGGAAAGCATGTGCAATACATAATAACGTGTTACCGGGCAGGCGGTGAGAGCAGTGGGCAGCCAACGCCCACTGGAGACACATTTGAAAGACAACCTACATCTGAGAAGAGTGCATAACACTTTTTTAACTTCTACCACTGAGAAAGATGAAAATCAATCCTAACTCTCAAAAGATTTCTTACCCACTAATGTCAGTCTCCCCTTCTCCTCAGCCCTTGCCCCAAAGAGCTGATGCCAGTTTGTCGTTGGCATTTGAAAGAGAGCAGGGACAGAAGCTGGGCAAAAGGATTAACTAAGTCCTTAGAGTACACAGGAGAGTGGGATTACAAATCAACACAAGGACGGCTGATGTATGGAACCCAGATGTATTTAACAAGAGTAGCTTGCTAATGATCCTGATTAGCTTGCTAATATGAACACCTGAGAACTGGCAGACGTACACACTTTGCCTCTTAAAACCAAAGTCTCTGTGGGTATGTGGTTCCCATTGTATTCTTTCTATTCATAATTGCTTGACACTTTTAAAAGCAGAGTTTGCCAGATCTAGACGATAAATACTTTGTGAAGTTCACTGATGTCATTAGTCTCACTTCTGTATCAGTTAAAAACAAGGTCTTAGGGAGCAGAGAGATAATAACAAGACCGTGCTCACGCCTTACCATGCTGTTGCTTCTCGCTTCCTATGGACACAGCAGAAGAAGACAGGGAGCAGCGTGCAGCTCGGTCCTCATCCCCACTCTCACCACAGCCCAGCCTGTCCACCTTCCAGTCTGCGAGTTCAACTCTGGCAGCTCGCTCTCCCCAGCCAGAGCTGAAGCGTAGACACTGAGGATTCACGTGAAAAGCTCAGCTAATAAGGGTGTGTTTGATTCAAGAGTTGAAAGGGTTAAAGAGGTGCGCCCTTTTTGGGGTGTGACATTAAACCGAACTTGCTGAAAAGACAACAGAGGAAATAGTAAGCAGGTAGTTTGGGGAATGTGCCCTGCATATATTAAACTAAGGGGAAAAAAAAAGCTGCAGGTAGGTGAATGAGAAATATGTAGAGTGAAAGGGATAGCTTAGCTCTGATTTTTAATTCCCTGGTGAACAAAGTATATTTATTGCCTTTAATGCTGAGTTTTTATTCTATGTTGTTCTAATTCCAGTTTTATTTATTTTTTTAACAAAAGCATAAATTATATTCCATAAATCACTTCTCACATAATATTATTAAAAATGCACTAGAGGGTGAGAGGGTGTCACACCATAGAAAGGGTAAAAGTTACATCCATTTCATTAGTACTCAAATAACTGACACATATATTCATCAGTAAATCTAATCCAGTAATTATAAATTTTATAATTACAAATTTTTTAATAACTGCACCCACATGCAGATTTTTTATTCTTTTATTTTTTGCCAAGTTTAGTATAGGCAGAGGACTTTCCCATATTCAGTCTAAAAGTGTTTGGTGTTTGGTGACATTCTTTTGTTCTACTGCTTCACCAAGCATGGTGGCTCCAGCATTGCTCCTCATGTTTGTCCTTTTTGGGGGTGACATAGGTCAGAAAAAACAGTTGTCTTATTCCATCAAGAACAGAGTGGTAGAAACACCAGGAAATACCTGCCGGCTCTTGTCAGTGGCTGTGCTCACACTGTTGATGGCGCCTGTGTGTATGGTGCTCATTTTCCAAAGGTTTATTTTCAATGGTAGTAGAAAGCACATAACACACACTTTACCATCTAAACTATTCTTAAGCACATAATCCCATAATACTAATTATATTCATATTGCTTTGCAAAATACCTCTAGGACATTTTCATTGCACAAACCAAAACAGTATCTCTGTTAAACAATGAGTCCCCACTCTCTGCCCTTCAGTCCTTGAAATTGCTATCTTACATTCTGCCTAAAGCTGACTACTTTGGGGTTTCTCATTGACAGGGAATTATGCAGTATTTGGGTTTTACTTTGTTTTGTGTGTGTGTGTGTGTGTGTGTGTGTGTGTGTGTCTTATTTCCCAGCACAACTACTTAGTACAAACTTGGCATTGGGGTACATGCTTGTAATCTCCAGCATTTCGGAGTTAGAAACTGGAGGATCAGGAATACAGGCCAACCTCCTCTATAGAGCAAGTAGGAGGCCAACCTGGGCTACATGAGATACTATCTCAAAACACAAAAAACACCTACCAACCAACCAGCCGAACAAGAGCAACAAAACCATCCCACAATTACCTAGTACAGTCTCTCAAGGCTGACCCATGCTATAATATGCCATCTTGTTTATTCAAACAAGAAGATCAACAGGCAGTTATTGGTTCCCAGTTCAATCAGTCACAGTTTGGAGTAAAAAACAAGGACTATGCAGAGGCACCTATCGCGAACAAAGACACAGATATGTGGAAAACACAAGGAAATACTAGAGGTATGTATAGGATGTTACAGGAGTGCAGCAATACCTGCCATTTAGGGATGGTCTGTGCAGAAAAATGTATGCTTTGTTAAGTGGATTAGCTGATTTAAAAAACTTTTTCTTTCCTCCCTTTTAAAGAGCTATTATAGCTTTATAAATTATTAATGTAACAAATCATACGTATGTATATGTTAGAGATTTATTTATTAGTGTGTATGCACATATCTATGTGAGAGAGCACATTCATGTGTGTGTGTGTGTGTGTGTGTGTGTGTGTGTGTGTGTGTGTGTGTGAGTGAGTGAGTGTGTGTAGTTACGAATGGAGGCCAGAGGCACTGGAGCTCCTAGGGCTCCAGTTACAAGTGGTTGTGAGCTGCCTGACATGGGAGATGGGAATGGACCTCAGATCTCTGGGGAAGCATCTTCACCATTGAGCTCTCTCTCCAGCCTGTGCAACCATTTATATTAAAAGTTCTTGCACACTATAAGAGTATGTGACAATAAGGCTGGTGGTGTGACTTAGTTAGCTGATTGCTTACCTAGCATACATGAAGGTCTGGGCTATATCCCAGCAAAATAACAGGCAACACATAATCCCAGCATTTGGGAGATGGAGGGAGGAGTATTGGATCAAGATCATCCTTGGCTACATAGTTAGTCTGAGGCCAGCCTGAGTGAAGTGAGATCTTGCCTCAAAAGAAAAGAAAAGAAAGGAAAAGAAAACACAACCTAAGGCAAGATTTCTCCTACCTACTCAACCTGGATAAAAAACAAAACAAAAACCGAAACATTAACATCTACATCCTGATAGCATGTAACTCACCCTGTGAGGGGCAGACTAGATAGATTATTTTTGCTTCTAGAAGCTTATAGATTTATCCATAAAACAACCGCCAATGTACAAGCAGGTGTATAATTAAGTGTTCCGGCAGGTATAGAGACATTCATGACGCTCAAGGAGTTCAAAGGGAAGGAGACTGGGATGGGTGAGCCTTGAAGCATAGAAGCATAGGTTTAACAAGGCCTGGGTGGAGGGAAGGCACCAGGAGAGGGCAGGGCCTGAACAAAGTTGGCCAAGTGAATGCAGGCACAACGGCCAAACTAGAGTTATGGGGCAAAGTAAAGTCTGGCAGAGAATACTGGAATGGTGAATAATAAGCTGAGTCTTACTTGGGAAGAAGAACCTTGAGGAGCAAGTCAAGAAACCAAGGTATGAAGTCCTGGGAAGCAGAGCTCTCCACAGGTTTCTGAGTAGGACGTGGCATGATTCAAAAAGCGCTGGAAGAGGTTGCACATTACAGCCCCTGTTGGGTCCCACAGTTCAGATGTGAGATAAAAGGGGGACTAGTGTGACCAACAGTTGTAGGGATAGAAGGAAGGGAAGGATGTTCAGGAAAAAGAAGACATTTGAAGAGAATGATGAACTCAGAGCAACTCAATGCAGAGTCACAAGGCCTGGAGGACAATGATAAGCTCCAGAGGTGGGACAGGGGTGGCATGGCTGATGTCAAATTTAGGGGACAGTTACTAACTCCAACTGGAAGTATCCATAAATCATGGAAGTTTCACTTTCAAAGCAATACATTTGATTTGCATTTAACCCAAACCCCAAATCAGTTACTATGCTCACAATTTGGTAAGAAAAATACAAGACTGTCTATATATGGCACCTTTACATGGTGTACTAGTTTTATGTCCACTTGACATAAGTTAGAGACATCTGGGAGGAGAGAGCCTCAGTTGAGAAACTGTGTCCATAGGATCGGGCTGTAGGCAAGCCTGTAGGATATTTTCTTAATTAGTGATCAATGGGGGAGGGCCCAGTCCATTGTGGGTGGTGCCATTCCTGGGCTGATGACCCTGTGTTTTATAAGGGAGTCTGAGCAAGCCATGGGGAGCAAGCCAGTAAGCAGCACTCCTCCACGGCCTCTGCATCAGCTCCTGCCTTGGCTTCCTTCAATGATGGACTCTGATATAGAAGTGTAAGTGAAATAAGCCCTTTCCTCCACAAGATGCTGTTAGTCACTCTGTTTTATCACAGCAATAGAAACCCTAAAGTGGGATTGGTGGCTGCACCTCAGGTCATCAGGTTCAGTAAAATACAGTAAGCACTTTTACACACTAAGCCGTCTTCCCAGCCGGCATCAAATATGATTTTTACGTTATAAGGATCAGTTCATGCATGTGAATGACTTTAATATGCAGGCACCTGAGGAATGATAGAAAGAGAACTCACTATGAATTTTGGGGAAACGAGGAAGAGAAGCTGTAAGGGTAGGGCTTGGGACTACAAGGGTACAAAACTACATGGGGATAACTTTGTAACACAGGAATAGAGGGGTGATTGTCCCTCCAAGTGAACGGGTGCCCCAAGTCTATTCAGAGAGGTGCTCACAGAACACTTTGGTGGCTGATTCACAAGGATCCCATGAGGCTGTCTGGAAAATACATAATGGTCAATATGCAGGCACTGAAGGAAGAAAAGCATGTTTGTGTATGAACAAAATGCAGTTTGTTTGTATCTCCATGCACGTTGAAAGGTTGACTGTTTTCTTGGTTTAGAAAAGAAAGAACGCGGGGCGGGTGGGGGTTGCTGGTATACACCTGTCACCTCTTAGAAGGCAGAGGCACGATTAAGCAATCCAGGCCAGGACCAGAAAAAAGACTCAGTGGGTCAAGAGCCTTTGCTCTTGTTGCCAGGCCTGATGACTTAAGTGGTATTGCTCCCTGGGATCCACATGACAGACTCCACAAACTGTCCTCTGACCTCTACATTTGTACTTCGATACGTGAATGCATCCTATACACAGAGAAAATAAAAATTTATTTAAATAAAATTAGCTTTTAAAAACAGATTTTCAGGGCTGGAGAGATGGCTCAGTGATTAAGAGCACTGTCTGTTCTTCCAAAGGACCTTGGTTCAAATCCCAGCACTATATGGCAGTTCACAGCTGTCTGTAATGGCGGGGCGTGGTGGCACACACCTTTAATCCCAGCACTTGGGAGGCAGAGGCAGGTGGATCTCTGTGAGTTCAAGGCCAACTTGGTCTACAAAGTGAGTTCAGGACAGCCAAAGATACACAGAGAAACCCTGTCTTGAAAAACCAAAAAATTAAAAAAAATAAAAAACAAAATAAAAACAGAATTTCAGGGGCTGGAGAGATGGCTCAGTGGTTAAGAGCACTGCTCAACTTCCAAAGGACCTGGGTTCTATTCCCAGAACCTAGATAGCATCTCACGATCACCTGTAATTCTAGTCCAAGGGCATCCAGAATCCTCTTTTGGCCTCTCAGGTACTAGACAGACACATTGTACACAGGCATACATGCAGGCAAAACACTCATTCATGTAAGAATATATATAGATTAAAATACTTTAAAAAAGAGGTCCAGGTTAGCCTGAATTAAATAAAGAGACCCTGTATCCAAAAAAGAAAAAGAGAGAGCTAGAGAGGTGGCCCAATGGTTAATAGTGCTTATGGCTCTTCAGAGGACCAATATTCAGTTCCCAGCACCCACATCAGGTGCCTCACGACTATCTCTGACTCCAGTTCTGAAGGCTCCTATGTGCTCATGGTGTACATAAACTCATGCAAACACACACGCTTTGATGGCCATTCTTGGTTGTCAACTTGACCATATCTGGAATTAAAAATGAAATCCAAAAATGGCTGGACCCACCTGTGAGGGATTTTTGCTTAATTTGAAGTGGGAAGATCCATTTTTAATCTGGATCTTTGAGGTGGAAAGCCACAGTTTGGTTTGTTTGTTTGTTTGCTTGCTTTTTCTGGAGACAGGGTTTTTCTTCGTAGCCCTGGCTGTCCTGGGACTCACTCTGCAGACCAGGCTGGGCTCACACTCATATTAAAGACAAGTACCACTGCAGTCCAGCTAAGACAGCTTTAATCCAGACCTTT
Organism: Lophiomys imhausi; assembly: GCA_907164525.1. Lineage (NCBI taxonomy): Eukaryota > Metazoa > Chordata > Mammalia > Rodentia > Muridae > Lophiomys > Lophiomys imhausi. The sequence goes on along the minus strand of CAJQZJ010000338.1, from coordinate 187,960 downwards.
TGGGTGTGAGAAGGTCCATCTTTAATCTGGGTTATACCTTCTGCTGGAAACCTAATACAAGGACAGGGAAGAAGGAAGTCTTCCTCTTTGCATGCTTGCTCTCTCACCTTGATAGAAAGTCCATTCCTTCACTGGCATTGAGTCTATGGTGTATACTAAAGACCAGCTGGGTCATACAGCCTTGTAGACTGAATAATTATTGGATTCTTGGACCTTCTTTATATAGACAGATATTGTTGGATTAGCTGGATCACAGTCTGTGAGTTAGTCTAATAAATCCCCTTAATATATATTAATATGTATGTGTATATTTGTTCTATTAGTTGTTTTATTTTAGAGGACCCAGACTAATACACACACACACACACACACATCGATATAAAAGTAAAAAAAATAATTAAAAAAATACTCAGGCATGATGATGCAGTTATAATCCCAGCACTTGGGAGGTAAGGAGAGGAAGGTCAAGAGTTCAAAGTCAGCTTGGGCTACATCAGACGTTGCCTCCAAACAAACAAGCAAATAAACAACACAGAGGCAAGGAAGGTCCTTTGCCTTATCTTTTCTATACTGTAGTCACAGATGGTTGTGTAACACCATGTGGATGCTGGGAATGGAACCTGGGTCCTGTCAAGGGGAGCAACTGCTTTTAACTGCTGAGCCCCAGTTGCTAGGTTTTTATATACAATTTCATGTAGCCCAGGGCAGCTTCAAACTGACTCCATCTCTTAAGTTCTAGGGTTAGAAGCATGCATGGCCATGTTCAGCTTTCTGGCTGTCTTTTCTGGAGCTGGCAGTTCTGTCTCTCAGCTTTTTGTTTTCTTATTTACAATAATCACCCAATCTTTTCCCACCCAGCAACACCTCAGGTGATTTCTTTACTAACAAAAAGGAACATTTTATTCTTTGCAGTAAAACAGCAATTGTTTTCATTTTTATAGGAGGCTGGGCTGAGTATGGAGTGGCACACTCAGTTTCTCTCATAAATGTACAGCCTCTCTTAAAGGGTTCATATCTAGAATCTTATTCTATTACAAAGAAGAAAAATAGCTTCAAATGTCTGGTGCATTTTAGGGAACAGATAATCAAAATGAGATGCCCCTTGAGCAGAGAAGGAAGAGATCTCCAGGAGGCAAAAAATATATATAAATTTGGGTATTGGGCCGGGCGGTGGTGGCGCACGCCTTTAATCCCAGCACTTGGGAGGCAGAGGCAGGCGGATCTTTGTGAGTTCGAGGCCAGCCTGGTCTACAAATTGAGTCCAGGACAGCCAAGGATACACAGAGAAACCCTGTCTCGAAAAACCAAAAAAAAAAAAAAAAAATTTGGGTATTGGAAAGTAGACTTGAAATAATGAGAGGAAAAGGCTGTGAGACTTTTCCAGTTCGTGGAATGACTAAAGATATTTTACCAGCAGCAGTCAGCAGTGCAGTTTTCAGTGGGCTGCCTGCTGTGTCAAACCCTCAGTGTGTCTACTGTGCTTATGTATTCATATTAAGATAATCTTTGGAAAAATCATGAAGCAAACTGGTTCCAAGCACAAAGTGACTTGTGGAAGGATGGGAAGAGAGGTGAGGAGTGGTCTCAGGACTACAGCAAGCGGTATAGCGGTGGAGGAGGACTTTGCCTGGGAGTTTCTGTCTTTTTTTTTTTTTTTTTTTAATGTTACAGGACAGGTGGTCTTGGAGACCTTGGAGTCTCAGGGAGTAGCAGACAATACAAATTTGTATTCTATTTTCATAAACTGTAAGTGTTAAACCAATTATGTTTCTTGAACTTTGGTAAGCATTTTACAAACCTAAATTCATTGACTCTAAAGAGGTATATATTATTGTTTTAAATTTTGTGAGGGATGGCTTGAAGAGTATATATACTATACCCTTAGTATAGGGCATTTGAATACTTGGTCCCCAGTAGGTGGCACTGTTTTGGCAGTGTCTTAGTGTTCTACTGCTGTGAAGAGACACCATGACCTGGACAACTTAATACTTAAGTGTTAAGGAAAACACTTAATTGGGGGCTTGCTTATAGTTTCAGAGGGTTAGTCCTTGATCATCGTGGTAGGGGTGTGATGGCAGCCAGGCAGGCAGGCATGATATGGAGCAGTACTCATAGGGCAGAGGTAGGAGGAGGGAGAGACAGAGAGAAGAAGGGAAGGAGGGAGCGGGAGAAAAAGGGAGGGAGGGACAGGAAGAGAGGGAGAGAGAGAGAGACTGGGCCTTGAGTGGGCTTTTGAAGCCTCAAAGCCTACCCCCAGTGACCTAGTGACACACCTTCTCCATCAAGGTCACACCTCCTAATCCTTCCCAGATAGCTTTTCAGCAGGGGACTAAGCATACACATATATGAGCCTATGGGGGCCAATCTCATTCAAACCACCACAGGCAGTTTAAGAGATATGGCCTTGCTAGAGGGAGTGTATCACTGAGGGTAGGATTTGAGGTTTCAAAAGCCACCCATCTCCAGTGGGCTCACTCTGCTTCCTGTTTGTGGTTGGAGAGCCCTCTGCTCTCAGTTTCAGACTCTAGTCACTATGCCTGCCTGCTGCCCAGTTTCCCTGTGTTGGTGATGGAACAGCAAGCCCCAAATAAACCCTTCTTTCCCTAAGTCGCCTTGGTCATCACAGCAATAGGAAAGTAAGATGATCTTGCAAACAAGATGCAACTAAAAGAGAAGGTGAGCAAATTGTTGAAGGGCAGTCATAAGCCCTGAGGCCTGCCAACCACTCTACAACCAGCTCTCACCACCTGCTCTCCAGAAACCACTGGTTCTCTGGGTCCCCTTTGTCTTGTTCTCTCATGACCTCCTTGCCTAGCTTTCCTGCATCTGTTTTTATCCCCACTGTCATCTCCAACTTAATGCCTGCTTCGTGGGGCCTCAGCTACCTCTGGGCTTCTTGTCAGTACATTTCCATGCTGCAGTACTGAGTCATCCTCAAACACTCAACTCCCTGGGGCTAGAGGACTCTTATGAAGCCACAAGGGAAGGGGACAGGCTACGTGCTCTTGAGTGATGCTTTCTCCCTAGCAACGCTGAGGGTTTTGTCTGCAGTTGGGAAGTGGCCAACATGGCTGCCACAGCCCCCCCCCCATTATCCTATAATTTCTAGGTTACTGTCTCAGCACTAACTAGTTCTTGCTTCAGTCTTAGTCCCTTCAGTCTGTTCTACACACATGCTGCTCTTCTGGGTGGCCTCCCCAGATTACCACATATTTTTCACCTGTCACCTTAGAGAAAACTCCTGTGACCACAGAACCAAGTCAGAATAATACTCTCTTACAGTCGTCTCTACGTCCTTTCTCTGTTTTACTTTTCATCTAGTACCTGTTTCTACCTCACTAGATGAAAATGTGTATATTCTTTGTTTCTGTCTCCCACTGGACCATGCTATCCTGAGACCAAGGGTGTTAGTCATCTTCCCTCATCCTGTGCTCTCAGAGTCTCAGTGCTGTCTTGTAACATGTGTTTCAAATACACAGTAAGCACTCTAGAAAGCTACAGAATGGATGCATTCATGTCACAACATTGTTTTGCAGCTAAAGGCTTCAAGTCCAGCTTGCTCAGCATAGCACATAAATGCCCGAGTGGGGAGAAAGAGCATTAGTGAGGCCCTGCAAGAAAGAAAGGACAGAAGTGGATGATCTGATGAGAGTCTAATAATGAGGCAATGGTGGGCACAGAGAACCTAAGATCAGTGTCAACCCAAGAATAGTAACAGCCCTAAAGGGCAAGGATGGAGTTTCTGCTGAGACAGGAACCCACAGAGAGCTATGCCAAGGGGATGCTAGTTGGGGCTGAGGGACACAGGCAGCCTGCCATGCCTTGCAGCGAGGGATCTAGAAGAAAGAAGGTCCCAGCTTCACTTCCTTCCTTCTCTTTGCTCTCCTTCCAGGACCCTTATGGCTGGTGCCAACAGAAAGCCCAGTGGACAATCTAGAGAGAACTGGAGGGTGTATCCACACAAGACACAGAAGAGGATGAAGGATGATGAGGCCAGATCTGCAGAAGAACCTACAGGAGCAAGAGTGAGCTGGGCTCTACCTCTGGGTCTCTCTCAGGGAGAGTTGAGAACTATGTCATCCTGTAGTCCAGCACAGATTCTGGGGACATACAGAGATTGTCAAGGACACTTCTGAGTTCATCTGCTCTCTTAGGGCATTGTCCTGTGGCTGGTCAGGTTTTCTAATTGATCTTTTCATGAGTTTAGTTTGTCACAGTCCCAATAAATTCAACTTCAACTCCAAAGTAGCAATCAAACTTCTCTTAATATAAAATACTCCAGCTAACTCTAGACTGAGGTGAGCCATCCTAGCTTGACCACTGGCCACGGGCATCACCTTTGCCTGCCATACTGAACTTATTCAGAACCATCAGCCTGGACCTCCTGAGACGTCCATCCTGACATTTTGTCTTTGATCCAGACAAAATAAGTCTTGTAATTTTGTCTTCCTTGACACTTTGCTATTAAGGAAACAAATTGTGTTTCTAGCAAAAATGCATGATCACCCCTACCTAACACCATATACAAAAGCCAACTGGAAGCAGATCATAGATCTATTTGTAAGCACTAATCCTGTAAAATGGGATAATCAGCTTAAGCTAATCTTTGTGACTTTGAATTTAACATGAGTTAATTCTAAATAATTCAACATTAATTCTTATGAACCTAAAGTACAACCAACCAATAAAAAATGAATAGGTCTTCATCAAAACCTTGGAGACACTGCATGAAGTGAAGGAAGCCACACACAGAAGTTTAGATGGTACTTCTATTTACACAGAATAGGCAAACAAAGAAAAAGGGTTAGTGCTTGGTAGGGGCCAGAGAGAAGGGAGGGAGGTAACTACAGGGTTTACTTGAGAGAGCAATAAAAAGGTCCTGAAATCCGAGGGTAGTGATGGTGATACAGTCATGTGAGCATACTAAAACCTACCTACTTGGGCATTTAAAATGATGAACTTTAGAGATCACGAATCTCTCTCTCTCTCTTTCAAGACAGGTTTCTCTATGTATCTCTGGCTGTCCTGGACTCACTTTGTAGACCAGCATAGCCTTGAACTCACAGAAATCCACCTGCCTCTGCCTCCTGAGTGCTGGGAGTAAAGTAGTGTGCCACCACACCCAAAAAAAATCTCAATTTTTAAAACGATGACAATCAGTAATGAAGTGAGATCCTTCTAGACTCTTACTACATCAGTGGAAAGAAATTAGTGAAAGTAAAAAAGAAAAATCTGGTGTTACAAGAAATAATAAAAATGGTGTCCTAGAACCAAGCTAAAAGTTCCATGGAAGCTCTTCTCAACATTACAGTTGTAGAAAGGGAAACAGCATGAGCGCAGGACAGAAATGAGGTAGAGGGAACACTGCCCATGAACTTCACTGAAGCCTGAGGTCTAACTAGGGCTGCAAGAAGAGCCTTCAGCCCAGCCCTGATGGGTTTGAGGGGTCCCAGACACCAACTTTCCTCTCTCCCTCTCTTCCTCCCTCCCTCCTTCTCTTCCTTCCTTCCCTTTGAGATAAGGCCCTACTCTTTAGTTTGGGCTGGCCCGTAACTTGTTATATCACCCAAACTGGCCTTGCATTTTCAACATTCCTGCCTCAGCCTCCTGAATGCTGAGATCACAGATTGTGCTACCAAAGCTGGCAGAGTGTTCTATTCAGTGCTGGGAATAGAACCTAGGGTCTTATACATGCTAGGTCAAACTTGTGTTTCTAAATGACAATAGTCTTAGTTACATTGAAATAATGACAAGAATATTGTTCCTTATAAAATGAAATTACATGTAATGTAACACAAATCAATTTTATTATAAATACTTGACTTATAAATTATATCATTATACTGTGTTTATGTGTTGAGAGCATTTGCTTTGTGGCCTGAAGGTATAGCTCAGAGGAGTACCTATCATGTTTGCGGCCTTAGGTTCCATCCTTAACATCTAAAAATAAAAGTAAAAACAAAATAAAAAAGTGAACTTGTTAATTATTAAAAGTGAAGGTGTGGCAGAGCATAGCTTCGACTTTAATCTGGAGGCAGAGGTAGACGAGTTTGAGGCCATCTGGTGTGCTTATCAAATGAGGAATAATTCAGCCCCTGGCTGGGACTACATAGTTAGACTATTTTAAAAATAAATAAAAATTTCTAATGTATCATCATTTGATGACCTTACTGGGACATTTTTCTCTACATTGCTATTATTCTGATGTTTTCTATTCCTCAGTGTTTTCACTTAGGAGAAACAGGAATGATCTGGTGTCTACCCACAGAGTTGTTACAAGGAGTTAACAGGTTAGTGTGTGCAGGGTTTTCAGGATGGCCTGCCAGTTCCAGGAGCTCTTTGGTTCAGGGAGTAATGTTCTGCACAGTCCCTCCCCCTCAGGGCAATACCAGATAATGACCAGGTGCTATGGACTGATGTTTTGTTCCTTTAGAGTCATATGATGAAACCTTACCCTGAAGTGTGACACTAATATGACATGGGATCTGTAAGGTACGAGGGCAGAGCCCTCAGCAATGGGATTAGTTTTGTCACAGGAGAGCTTGCTTCCTTCTCTGTTCTCTGCTGAAGGAAGATACCAGGAGCCATCTGTCTACAACGCAGGAAAGCATTGCCATTAGAACCTAACCCTACTGGCCCCTGACCACATCCAGAACTGTGAGAAATAAAATTCTTCTGTTTATAATCTTCTGGTCTCTGGTACTTGTGACAGAAGGGCTATGAAAACAGCTCTGTGTGCATAGTAATGTGCAAATGGAACTCCCTGCTGTTCTGCTGAGCTTCTGAAGAAAAGCAGAAACTGATTTGGGGCCTCATCCTGAGGTGACCTGGACTCACAAAATGCACAAATGATAAAGAGATTACTTCAGTGTCACAAAGGAGGATATACGAGTGCCACTGGGACACTGAGCAGTGTGCACCTGTTAGAACTGCTGTACTGTTGGCCTCTCTGACTTGAGAAGAGAAAGACCACACAAGTTAGACCACGTCCCAAACACCTGGGGATGCATGTTTAGTTGGGAGGATGGTTTCTTAGCAAAGTAGTGATATTAGTGTGAAGGCCCATCAGAACTGTGTTCATTCCCTCAAACTTCATTGAGATGATATCAATTAGGCTTCCTTTGTCACATGCTTAGCCCTAGAGGCATGCACTGATTAGAATAAACCTCCCTGAATGGAGACCTTAGAAATCTCCTTGCCTACAAAGTCTCAGAAAGAAAAGCAGTATGATTTAGTTCATTTAGACCACTACAATGGAATGACCTGGGCTGAGCTGTTAGTTTGGAGTTAGCCAATTTATTACTCATGGTTCTGGAGGCTGGGAATGCAATGTCAAGAGGGCTGGAACGGTTAGTGTCTGGTAAGACCCTTCTCTGCTTGTCTTCACTCAAGCAAATTCTCTACCTTCATTCATTCATAGTCTTTCTTTCCCCAGTCTCTCTTGTCTCATTTCAGGCTGGCCTCTGACTTACTATGTAGACCAGACTGTCCTTGAACTTGAGGTAATCCTCCTACTTCAGTCTTCCAAGTGGTGGGATTACAGGAGTGGGCCACTATGTCTGGCTCTAGCATTTAAAAAAGTATAATAATCTCATTCACAAAGGTTTTGTTTTCAGGAACTGAAAATTCCCCAAAGTCCCCACTTCCTAACATTGTAGTATAGATTTTGGGAAGGGGGCACAAATGATCAGTACATACGACAACCAGCATTCAGAACATGTGGTATATGAGATCTATTTGTGTTTTATTAAAAAAGACCAGCCGGGCAGTGGTGGCGCACGCCTTTAATCCCAGCACTTGGGAGGCAGAGGCAGGCGGATCTTTGTGAGTTCGAGGCCAGCCTGGTCTACAAAGTGAGTCCAGGACAGCCAAGGATACACAGAGAAACCCTGTCTTGAAAAACCAAAAATAAAAAAATAAATAAATAAAAAAGACCATGTCTGGGATGGCATATAGCTTTGACTTCGACATAATTTCCATTGAGTTAGTCTCTGCTAAATGCCACACTGTCCTTAGCAGATATGTGAGAGGCACAACCCAAACCTTCAGGCACTAGTCTACCCAGCAATTACTTTCAGCACAGGTCTAATAACTCAGCATGCACATCAGTTTCCAGATTGCAGCTGTCACTGGTCTCCATGTAAACCACAGTTTAACTGGCTTTATCTGATTATAAACATAATTGGAATTAAGGTTTAGAAAGAGCAATAAGGCACATGTAATCTTAACACAAAAGAAAAACAGGCACCCAGTTATTTGCATTTTTTGTTTTGGGCACTCTTAATGCTTTAAGGTTTTACAAGATGTACAGATCTGGCCTAACAGGACAACCTGTGAAGGACTATCTGGCAGTCTTCTAAACCTACAGGGGTGACAGTACGACCCATGCCCCTTCCCAGCTAGCCTCTCCACTGATCCACATCCCAGCTCAGGCACAGCCTGGTACTGATGAACCACTGTGCCTGCCTCTTTTGCAAGGGGTGGGGACGCCTCCACAGCCTCCCCTGCCCTGCAGCAGAGGAAGTGGTGATTTGGCCTACACCTTCCAAACAGAACTTGGCACACGCCTTCCAAATGGTCACAGCTCTTTGCTCAGAACCAATCCAGGAAGAATGAAAAACACTCTTCATGACTGGAGAGCCTTCACGGAAGAAGGAACTTTTCACACATACCCACTTCTGATGAGCCTCACAAAAATGGCTCTTTCTCAGCTCCAGGAACCTGGGCAGAAAATTGCTCCCAGCAGCAGATCTGAAGGAAGGCCACAAAGGGGCTGTGTTCATCTTCCCTATCTCCCGAATCTCCTATCTCACTTTCGTGTTTTGGATATTTGGTCACAATTCAACCCACCAGGGATGAGTGAGGGGGATATTTCATCAGAGGTTTTCTGAAGCCTAGGTGAATGAAGTCTAACTTAAGGCAACTGTAGATGATTTATTCAGCTACAAGCCAACCTGGCATTAACTGAAGTGGCTTGAATGAAGCAAGTCTTGGGAAAGCTAACTTCCTGCCTAAGCTGAACTTGGCATTTCAGTCGAACTCCCCTAAGTAAATACCCCTGTAGTTATTATTCACAAAGTACCAAGAGCAGAGCCAACACCATGACACATCTGTCATCCACTTCTGCCTTTCAGCCTCTCTTCCATTGTAAGACTTTCCTCCATAAAAGGTAAGTGTGCACTCCAAACGGACAAAATATCCATCCTTAGGATACTAAGAAATATGACCAAAGAGGTAGAGATGATATTGAATAATAAAGGCTAGGCTCACATAATTATGCCTACAGTTCTAGGTGCTGGGATGCCTTTCCTCATAAATACAATCCCCTTTCCTTGCAATTTATGTTACCAGCACTATTTCAGCAGATGTTGTGGCAGATGGTATTCTAAGTGCTTTGCATGGCGTAAGCACTTTGACGTGATGAAGCAGGTTAGTAAACTGAAGTGCAGAGAGATTTGGTAGCTAGCTCAAGCTCATACAACTATCAAGTGCAGAGCTTGGATTTGAACTTTAGCAGAAGGACTCTGGAAGCCATGTTTTTAACCAGTTGCTTGTACATAGTACCCCAGAAGGAACTCACCTCACCTCATGGCCCTCCTGAGCATCCCCCGCCCCTCAAATTTGCAAAAGATTCTGGCACTTCCAAACACCAATTGCATAAAGAAATATCATGTATTAAATTAAGTCTAAAAACTGACCTATTTCAAGGGTGACTCAGTGTGGAGGGGTAGATAAAATTTCACACCAAATGGCCCAGTAACCTGATACACAATCAAAACTGAAGGGAAAAAAAAATCTCCACCTCAAGTTTCCCACGAGTTAATCTGTGGGAAATAAATTCGTTGCTGTGTCAGTCTTTGGTGTCACAGCTGCCAGGAACTTCAGCTGGAGTGTGAGTCAAAGCATTGTAGAAATCCATGCTATGACATGCTCTTTTGGTGTAGAAATCCATGCTATGACATGCTCTTTTGGTGTGAGACCTAAGTTGTATATCTGTAGACTGGCTGAAAAGGGCCAGTCTCTCCATGCATGGACTGTCTCTCTTTAAGTGACACTGCTCTTCTCTCCATCCTCAAGAAAGAGAGGATGAGATGGCCCGGGTTCTAAAAGCTACTCAGTACAAGGAGCATCATGCAAACACACTCTCAGGCTTCCCACAGATGCCCCCTTGCAGACTTTGTCGCACTGCTCACCCCTCCTGTATGAGACTTTTATGTAAAAAAAAAATAAAGTTTTCATCACCTGGGTAAAGGTGTTTCCCTATTCTGTGAAGACAAGGTTAACTTAATCATATCCCACTGTTGCAAATGCACGTGACCCGCCTGAGCTATGAGCTTGGTGTGCTCTTTTTAAATTGTGTGTCTGTGGAAAAGAGAAGCGCGGGAAGGAGAACTGTGCACACAGGCACAAGTGTACCAGAGAATAACTTGGGTGTTAAGCCCTTGTCTTCTACCTTTTTTTGAAACAGTGTTTCTTTGTTGGCCTGTGAGCATCTAGGGATTCTCCCCCCTTTGTTTCCCATCTCCTTGCCGGAACCCTGGGAATAGAGACAGTTGCAGCATTGTATCCAGCTGTTACATGGGCTCCAGGGATTTGAACTCAAGTCCTTGTGCTTATAAGGCAAGCACAGCCATCTCTGCAGCCCAAGTGGAGACCTAACTTGTTCTTCATTGTAAGAAGCAAGCAGCAACACAAAAAAATACTAGGGGTCAGGAGATAGTGTGGTATGTGGGAAATGAGTGTTATTTTATATCTTACAAGGGAACTCATCTTCTGTCATTATTCTCCATTACCAATCAGTTATTCCCAATGCAAATCTTTGGAGATATCTTTGAAAAACTTTAGAGATTTTTGTTGCTTTCTTCTTTCTTTTCTTAATTTCTTAACCTTTGTTTTTATTTTATGTGCATGAGTGTTTACCTCTATGTGTGTGTACCACATGCATGTAGTGTCCCTGGAGGTCAGAAAAGACTGTTTGATCCCCTGGGACTGGAGTTATAGACAGTTGTTGGCCACTATGTGGGTGCTGAGAATTGAACTCAGGTCCTCTAGAAGAACAACCAGTTCTTCTTAACCACCCAGCTCCCTTCTTTCCTTGTCACGGTCACATGTAACTAAGGCTAGCCTTGAGTGTAACAAAGGCTAGCTTGGGAACTCTGCTCCAACTCACAAGTGCTAGGATACAGGCTTGCACCACTACATCTAGCCAGACAATGATTCAATTTCTACGAGAAAGGGGTGTGTCTCTTTTCTAAATGTCAGACCTCTTCTTTGGTCCCTAACCTGTGGATCTCTGTCATCAGCTCCGCTCATCTCTCTGCCAATCCCTGTAAGCAAAGCTGTCTGTTCTTTCTAAATCACAGCTTCTATTCCATTGGCTGCATCGCAAAAGCCTCCAGCCACTGTCCATGTCCTTCGAGATAAAGCTGCACAAAATGGAACCATCTGTTTTTGAAGCCATCCTATCTTTGTGGCTCTGCACAAACTGTCCATCTTCTTTAAGCAAACTGGTACGACCATTTTCAGTACCCTGAGCATTTGATGTGCTTGCCTGTCTCCCTATCTCTGCTTGTGGACTTTTCCCTCCCAAAATGTAAACTCTGATTCACCAAGCAGAGCCCAGCCCAGAGGCCTCTGGACAACCCAAGCCAACTGAAATCTGCCTCTCAAAGCATTTGCTGCTGGGAACGTGCCTTTCACATTTATTGCTGCTGTAGGTCCCTTTTCCCATATGCATTTATTTCTCCTACCTTCCCATTCAGTTTATAAATGTTGCTAGTGCAGTAAACATTTTACAGCAAAACTATTTGCCACAGTACTTTATGCCTCAAGCACAAAGACTGAAGGCTTAGACCTCTGACTAGCTCACAGCTCCACCCCACCTCTCCTTGACACACTTGAGGTGATCTGGTAATATTATTCTAAATTTCCACAAGTTAATGGGATGTGTGTTTGGGCACATTCTTGTGCTTATACTCATGGGGAAAGTCAAATATGAACTGCTGGAATCTTTAATAATAAGAACAGAAAAATGTCATGCTTCTTTATTCTGAGTTTTAAAAACCTCCTCAGACTCTGGCAGGTGACATGGCTCAGAGGTAAGAGAGCACTATGACAACCTGGGTTCGATCTCTCAGATGGATGACGAAGGTTCTTTGATTCTTTATGTGGCTGTGGCATGTGTGTACCGCCCCTCACACACTAATTTTTAAAAAAGTACCCAGATTTGACTAGCTGTTGAAGGGAAGGTGATCAATGGGAGTGGGAGGAGATAAAACAGGGTATTGGGGAGAAAATATGATCAAAATATATTGTAATATAAAAATATTATGATGAAACAAACTACATATAGTTGATATGCACTAAAAATATTTTAAAAACTGCCCAAATTTGCCCAAACATTAATTTCAAAACAGAGGGAACAAGATTCTGAATAGAAAGCTCCACATCGTATACTTAACTATTTTAAAGTTATGAGTCAAGCTTAAAAAAACTATCAAATAAAGTTCCAACCTCTGTTTTATGTTTTAAATTAGCTTACGGGCTATTAAATATCACGAGAGCATTTTGCACAGCGTGCGTTAGTAGATCCTTGACCTCCCACACCGAGACTGCCGGTCCTTTTCCAAGCCCCTCCCCTAGTCTCAGTCTCATCCTTTTTCATGACCCAAGTGTTACATCCTTTTGCCTTTGAAAGATAAACTTTCAAATTTGTCTGAAGTCCAATGTTTTTTCTCTTCCATACCCTGCCTTCACAAGAAGCTTGCCATGCCCACCAGAGGCATTTCAGCTTGCACATGCAAGCTCTGAACAGAATCCAAGGACAGGGCCTCTGCTAGGCTACTCCTCCATCCTGGGAAGACCTCCCTGCTGCAGATTCTGCTCTCTGAGGGATGAAGAAGTCCAGTAGGCCTTGGACCTGGAACCATTCTTCCTCTCATCTGAGGGAGGTACTCAATCTATTTAATTTCCTTTTAAAATATTTATTTAATATGCATAAGTATTTTGTCTGCATGTATGTATGTATGTGTACCATGTGTGTGGTTCAAGCCTACAGGTGCCAAAAGAGGGCTTTGGATCTCCTGGTACTAGAGTTACAGGTGGTTGTGACCACCTGATGTGGGTGCTGGGCATGGAACCTGGGTCTTTTGTAAGAGCAACAAATGCTCTTAGCCACTGATTCACCCCTTCAGCCTTCCAAATCTATTCTTAATATCTCATTTTTGATGTTGTTGTCCTGAGTCAGGTTCTTACTGTATAGCTGAGGCAGACCTCAAACTCAATATCCTATGGAGCACCATATTTGGGTTTATTTAGTAGTTTGAATGAAGCTAAAACTTCTGAATGAATTCATGTTAAGAAGTGAAGAAGTCAGGCATAGAGGTGGTTGCCTGTAATTCCAGCACTCAGGAGGCAGAGTCAGGAGGATTGCCCCAAGTTGGAGGCCAGCCTGGGCTACATAGTGAGACCTTGTCTTCACAGCAACAACAATAAAATATTAAATAAAAAGTAAAAGCATTGGAACTTTAAAAGGCCACTTAAAGTTTTGAGGGCATTTTAAATCTTACTAAATATAAAAGCACATAAAAAGGGAAAGACTGCATAATTATAAAGGTTTGCAAGTTGTTATGCACTGCAGTGATTCCTGGTAGATTGCTGACACATTAACAACATGGTGGCTTCTGTTAAACACACCAGTACTGACTGGGCTGAGGGTGTGGCCCAGCATTAGAGCCTTGCCCAGCAGGTGTGTGCCCTTGGCTCCACCCACAAGACCACAAAATGAACTAAGAACATGCTGGCAAAAGATATAAGAACACAGCTGACTATCTGAACACAGCATTTTTAACATTGAGTTTTCAGAGGACCACAGACATATTTCACAACATGGCCACATTTGCTCTTTTCAACCTGACTGCAAGTCAGTGTCTGAGTCACAGTGTAGTTTGGCAGATGAAATAATCACCTTCATCCCTTCTGAGCAAGCAGCACTCCTCTCATAAAGACTTAACCGTGCTCCCTATTCCTCGGTGGATAAGGAAACCTGTGTTTATCTGAGTGGACACAGGACACAGTGCAGGGGACGACAACAGGCCAAAGGGTTTTGAAATTACACATCTTGAAGTGTCTTATGTTCCATAGAAGTAAAAGAAAATAGTCTAGAAAGAAGACACCCTCAGGTGAGCATTTATGTAAACATGGAACCCAGGAGAGAAATGGCTGCACAGAGGTCAAGGGCCGCTGTCAGTCAGCATCGCTGGAGTCCATGTTGCCAGGGCACATGCTCTTGGTTGCTGTCTTCCTTTTCTGTGATGCGCTGTAGTGTGCCTGTCACCTTTCTTTTGGCTCCCTCTCCCTTCTCCTCTCCCTCTCCCTCTCTTCTCTCACTCATGCATGAAGTCAGTCACTAATGGTGTTAGGGACTGCTCACCCTTGCTGGAAATGTCATCTTCTGCTGACCACTTCTCCTTCCCTTCCAAAACGGGTTTCTTTATACTACTGCAAGTGTTCTCCCCCTCCCACCTTTCTCTCTCTGCCTCTCTCTCTCTCTCTCTCTCTGTCTCTCATATGTATTTATTTCTCATGGTGTCTGTGTGTGGGTGCAAGTGAAGGGCCATGGGGTGTGCATGTTATGTGAATGTGTTCATGAGGTTGTGAGTGTCCATGTCTGTGCATACACGTATTGGACAGAGGTTTATGTCAGTTGTTGCCCTTAATCATTTCCTACCTTAGTTTTTGGAACAGGACCCTGAACTGAGCATGTGGATCATCAGCTGGCTGGGCTGACTGGCCAGTGAGCTCCAGGAATAATCCACCCGCACCCTCCTCCCACTGCCGGGATTAGGTGCTCACCACCACACCCAACTTTCCTATAGGTGCTGGTGTCAAGGTCAGGTTTTTAATGCTTGCATAGCAGGAAGTCTACGTACTGAGCCATCTTCCCAGCCCCAAATGGCCATTTTTAAAGGTAAAAACTACCTGTGGCTCACAAGCCTACGAGGCCCACAGCTTCCAGTTATTTTTCTGATTATATCTGTTCATTTATGTGATTCTTGCCCAGTTGCAAGTACAGCATAGACAACAAGGAAACGAAGGCCCTATCTGGAGTTTTCTAAGGCATATTAATAAGAATAGAGCAGGGGTACTTGCTGAGATGACTCAGTCAGTAAAGAGCTTATGCAAGCAGGAAGCCCTGAGTTTAGATCCCAGTACCAATGTCAAAGCCAGGTACGGGGGAGGTGCCTATATCCCATTACTGGGGAGGTGGGCACACACTGGTCCTGGGGGTTTTTGGTCAGTCAGTCTTTCCAAGCAAAGTTTGGAAAAAGTTTAGACCTATCTCAGAAAGTAAGGTAAAGCCTGAATGAGGAAGACACTCAATATCAACTTCTGACTCCTATGCGCAAACATACATGGTGCTCATGCATCTGTATGTAAGGATGCACACAGAGGGATACACACACATAAAAATAATATTAGAGTTGGGGAAGACAACTCTGATCCTCCTGACCCCAATGAGCATTGTGAGCTTATTTCCATTATGAGCTAATTTTAATTAAAATTACTAATTAAACATCAAAATCTGAATAGGTACACGCTGACAAAAGTAAGAAATGGCAGATAATGAAATGGAAACTTCTAGAAAAAAGCTAATAAAAGTAATATACAAGTGAGAATTTACCACAATAGCAGATAGAATACACACTCCAGGGCTAAGGGTGCAGCTCACTGGTAGGGAAGATGAGTGTACAGAGCTGTGAGTTCACTCCCATATACAGAGCTGTGAGTTCACTCCCCAGTGAGCCTGCAGGCTTATACTAATACATACTTACACACACAACACCCAAAAACATCTCCACTTCAATAAATTGTAGGAATGTTTTTTTTATTTCTATGCAATTGCTCTTATCCAAATAATTGGGCATTATCAAGTAAAATCTAAATAATGTTTAGTATGCTCTTTTTAAAAGAAAAATAAGTATTGAAAGCTAAGTGGTTTGTATTCAAAACAATAAAAAGAATGTTGACATTTTTAACCTACAAAACAAAAAAATAAGCCATCTAAAAAACTCTGCTGTTTAGAACAGCTCACTTCCTGAGGTCCTAGACAGCTCACATTACAGCTTCACCTTGGCTACTCAAGTCTCCAAAAACACTTATGTAATTTATATTTCCATGAAAGCACACATTTAGAACTCACGAGAATCTTGTGATTTGAAAAGAAAGAAAAATCAGTTCTTATTGTACAACACTGTGGGAGGAAAAGGCAATCTGCCCCAAGCCAGGCATGGTGGCACACATCTATAATAATCCCAAGACTGCAGAGACTCCAAGGAAGGAAGACTGAAGAGTCCCAGCCAGCCTGGGCTGTATGAGACCCTGTCTCAAAAAGAACAATTAAAGAAAGAAAGAAAGAAAGAAAGAAAGAAAGAAAGAAAGAAAGAAA
>CAJQZJ010000338.1:127331-171503 GCA_907164525.1 Lophiomys imhausi | reverse complement strand
AAAGAAAGAAAGAAAGAAAGAAAGAAAGAAAGAAAGAAAGAAAGAAAGGAAGGAAGGAAGGAAGGAAGGAAGGAAGGAAGGAAGGAAGGAAGGAAGAAAGAAAGAAACCCTTAAAATCCCTACTGCTTTCAAATCCTGCTTCTGATTAAAAATTCAGTCTGGATTATGTCTGCAAAACTTTTCAATGACTACTAGGATATTTTTCTCCCTTTACAAAACAATAACAAAATCAAAAGCCATATCGATAATTGAGAGTCAATAGGGAAAGTATGTATTGCTCAAAAATACATTTGAACCAGTGAATGTTTTAGAGGTCAGCTCAATTTGTTCAAAGATATGCTTCCACATGAAACTGCCCTCCCTAATTCAGACCAAAGATACAGGGAAGCAACATAAGAGATTTTTGAAATCATTTCCTTTCTGTCTACAATGTACAAAATTAACAAAACTTGTCTTTTCTTAACTGCCTGGCACAAAGAATGCTCAACTGGGCTCAAACACCCTTTGTCTGTGGTCAGGGAGCTCACAGAACTGATAGCTAGTGACTGTCTTCTAAGCTGGCTCACAGTCCACCTGTTTCCTGATTGTTAGTGCTTACCCAGTTTGGGAAGTGACTGACAGCTAAGACTGTACTCTCCTAACAGGACTCCTGTGGAGTGCGATGTTCCAGAGACCAACCCCTAGGCACTGTGTGTGTTACCCATTGTGTGCAGAACATCTTCTGAGATTATTTGAATAATTTATACAGAAGACTAAACTAGATGGGATCCTGTGGACATGTGACTAGCAGAAATTATGTAGCCGTCCCTTCCAGCAGACCAGCAGCCACCATGAGACGCAGGCAAAGACCCACACTTTGGTGCATATGTGCACACTCTCTTCCCAGGCTTGTTCTACCATCCTTGAGTCGAAGGGCTTCTAGGATTAGACTTGTCTTTTCTGGGCTTATAGAATTTACCAGAAATATTCTGGAAAAGAATGCCAAATTGCACTTCAACCTTCTGTGCAAAGAATAACATGCTTTCCAGACTTAAGTGGAAAAAAGCTCAGCTCAGGTAATAAATATCTCTCTCAAGATCAGAAGTCTCACAGCAGGCCCCTCCTCTTCAGTGAGGCAAGCCAGCCTCCCTTTTCCTGCCATAGTCCCTCTACTCTAATTCCTACCACACCAAGCAGAAAGCAGTCTCCTTTCATGCAGAAAACCACAAAGCTGAAGACAAATTAGGTTTTGAGCACAACCTGGTTTGGATTTATTCCCACACACAATCTTCAACGGTACTACAGACAGACTCCCTGGTGCAGGAAACCCCTTCTAGAATGAGGAATTCAAAGAGTCTTTCTTTTTTTTCTTTTCTTTTTAATACTTTATTCTTTTTTTCTTCAAGTTACATCTCAGTCAGAAACCCTTCCCTATTCCCCCTTCCTATCCCGCCCTTCCACCCTCTTCCCCCCAGCAGTTTCCCCTTTTAGTCCAACAGATGGTTCCTTCTCTTATAACAGTAAATACTATACAAAGCAACAGATATAAATATACCACATTTATGAGAATTAAATGGCCCAGTATACTTTCCCAATGTCCAGTTTATACATATTTGGCCCCTGACTTTAACATTCTACTATCTAAACATCTCCATGAGTTTAAAGGTCTATATCTGACTCAACATTCATACTAACTTGCAACACACTTGTAAGAGTATCTTCTTAGATCTATAACACCCTCTTGATTCCTACACAACTCAAAATTTAACTATGAGACTCTAGCTGTCTATTCTTCAACCACCTCAGAGACCTGAGAGGGATAAATATATCTGCTTATATAGGAAGTGCAGGGCCTGCAGCTTCCAAAACTAAGAAATGACATACCAGTGACTGCCTGGACAGTTCCCATTTTCTCTCCATACATTCCTGCATTAGTCTTCAGCCTTTGGGTCCTGTTTCTCTGACAGACATTTGTTGTAGAGCAGGGATTATGAAGGACTTACCTACCCTGTCTTGGCAGAGCTAGGCTGTCGACTTCCCTGCTACCAAGTTTTGTCCTTTTTGGACAGCAGTCTGTCTGCAGTTGGAGCAAGGGGTTTTTTCATGCCAAGAGATAGGCTTGCCACTAATTCAACCATCTCACACTGGAGATTCTTCGATGCTTATCTTCTACTTGGAGTAGAATAGGGGGTGCTGTCAGGAGCTGATATGTCTCGATATCAAAAAAAAGAAAATCTTAATTTAAGATAATATCTTTGAATGTCATATTCTGCAGATCTCTTGGGGTTTTTGAAGATGCCCTATCCATCTCTTCCTCAATAGCTGTCTCCATCGGGGGCCTGCAACCACGGCAATCCAATGTCGCTGGGACCGTTCAGCTCTACACAATGCCCCGGCCGGAACCTCAGTGAAGCCTGCAAGTTCAGCTTCTGCCTACAAACTCCTTAGGTCATCTAAACAGCTGAGAACAGAAGGACTGAACATAAAAGGATTGTACTAACATTTTTAACCATTTTTTCCATTTTGGTTCGGGCCCCAAACAGGTTTACTAAGACCCAAATCAGCAGGAAGTCACTTTAAGAGAGCGACCACCCTCCATGCCCAGAGGGTGGGGAAGGTGTTTCTCCACCCTTCTTTTTGGTTATTTGAAGGATAACTGAAAACTCTGATATTTAGGGGAAGAGATTACAAGCTGATAAATGGTCCTGTTTAATGGGTTTTGGAGGTTAGCCCCAGGGACTTCCTACTTTTCCTTTTCTGTATCCTTCTTCCTCTCCTATGTAGGAGTGCATAGGCTTGAGAAAAATGAGACATAGACATAGCACAGGAAAGTCCAAGAAGAAGGGGCAGATTATTGAATATGCCCTTATACCTTTGTATATTGATACAAAATTAGTAGTATATTTGGCTAAAGTGGTATTGACCATTGTTTATTGTGCAAAAATAAGATTGTATTGGATTACATTGGTATTGATCTTTGTATATTGATACAAAATTAAGATTATAGTTGGCCGCAATGGTATTGACCCTTGTATATGGACATAATATTAAGATTATATTGGGCTACATAGGCATTGATCTTTGTATATTGATACATAATTAAGAGTATATTTAACCACAATTGAATAGATCTTTGTATATTGATACAAAATTAAAGGTAACGCTTCCTAATGGTATCATACCTAGAGATACTTAAAAATAAAATGTGAAGCTCTGGCCTTTTGATACCAATCGTCTAAAACTGTCTAGGATAGTTAAGTAAAACAAACTCCTAGTCATGCAAACATGTCACTTTGTTAGCTACTATGACAGTCTACCACAGATATTCTCTAAACTACTCAGTAATCAAGTTGTTAAGAGACAAGCAACATTTGCTTATCAAAGAGTCTTTGTTAAGCCTAGTGACACAGTAGTCAGAGTCCCGGCCCTGGCCCTTGTTTTTAGTTTTTGTTATTTCCTTGTTTGCAAAGCAGGAATAATGACACCCAGCTCAGGGGCTCGAGTATGGGCTAATTAGTGATTGTACAATGCTAATCGTAAGCAGGCTTCATGGCACCAGCAGGTAGCATGGGCTCGAGGAGTGGTATGCATTAATTATATAGTGTTAGAGCACAGCACAGCTGCATCAGCCACTGGAAACAGGGTGTCTGAACTTATCTACACTTACTTCATTGAATGACTGCATACTGGTCTGTGCGTTCCTGCTCTCTCTCATGTAGTACAGATATTTTATTTCTTTCTCTAGGGAGCCATGAGAGAAGAGCATGCTGGTATTTTAGTTCTTCTGGGCATGTCACAGTGCCGTGTTTATCTGACTGCTGCTGAACTCACTGGAGAGTAGAGTAGCAGGAAATATCCCCAGTCTAAAGAAGGGACTCAGCCTGGCAGCCCTATACTCAGGAGCATCCTGGCCCAGGTGACAGAGTCGGAATGTGGGCCAGAGAGCAAGCTGCCAAGGCTATTGGTTACAAAAGTGCTTCCTAACCAAAAACAGCTTTCTACTATGTAAGATATCTACAAGGGGAGTTTTTTTTTTGTTTTTTGTTTTTTTTTTTTTAAATACCATTATTTGGGGAAGTGGATGAGAAAGGAAAATAACAGATTCTGGACTTAACTGCCTGAGAAACCTTACAGAGATGGTCAATCCCGGAAATTGCAACACTTTTCTGCAGGGGAGCAGAGTTGCCTGCTACTGGGCCAAACTAAAATGAGCAAATCAAACCCTATTTAAAAGCTAACAAACTCCCATTTCCTGCAAACTGTTAAGAGGCCTTCAGGAAGTAAAATGGTTAAGCAAATTAAACTGAAATAAAAGAGACAGAAGGAACATGTCTTCCCACAGTCAGAAAACTTTACTGAGCCCTCTGTGTGTGTGACAGGCACAGTGCTAGGAACAGAGACACAGCGGTGAGCAAGAGGCAAAAGTGGCTGCTTCCTGCTTTATGTTGCAAGAGACAGAAGGTAGACAAAAACAAACAGGAAAATGTCACAGAGTGATATGCACTCTGAGGACAATTCCTATAGGCTGAGGTGTCCGAGTGGCTTTTCTGCAGAGGTAACATGTAAAGAAAATGTGAAGGGTGAGTGGCAATCAGTCCCTGAAGACTCCCAAAAGTGTGTTCCAGGCCAAGCAAATGGGGGATGCAATATTATTCTCCCAGGAAGAAAGAGTTCAGGTGGGATAAGCGAGTGAGTGGTGACAGATGGACAATGAGGAAGGCAAGGGCACACAGGAGCTCACAGGGGACCAAGAACCTGTAGGAAGACTGGAAGTTCTCCTCTCAGCACAGCAGGACATCTGGGAACACAAGTAGGAGAAGATGGGTCCTGACTGGCATTTAACAAGATGGTTCTGGCTCTGTGCAGAAAGGACAGTAAGGAGAAGACAAAAGAAGGGGACCAGATTGCTGCCAGTTACAGTCTCATACTTGGGATAGCTATTTGTTTATTTTGGGGAAACCCAACAACAAAGTATCACATAGTGTGGCTCATTTCATAGGCCACATTCCACATGTTTTCTGGGAGAATAAAAGGACCCCTAATTTATGTGGGTTGGAACTTTTACATCCCATTTGATAACATGCCAGTCACGGTCAAACATCCCTTTGCAGGTCTAGACTGGCCATCTCTGACACTCACCTCCCCTGGCTCTTCTGCCAACCACACCTGCCAATGGCTATCAGGTGGTTCTGCCAAATCACAATCTTTTCAGACATAGATTTGCCCCCCCCCTACAAAGAAAATTAACTCCAGCATGAATTTCTTCATGTGTCAATACTATGTTCTTAACTGACAAGTGTTTCCTTTCACTCTACAAAATGATGGGCCATCACGCTCAACACCCCAATCTCCAGTAACCTATACGTCCCTCATTCTGAAGCCTTTCCAGTCCTGTCCTATCTTACCAAAGAGCCTCCTCCATCTGGGCGTGTGATCCCCTGACAGCTGTCCCCACCTCACCCAGATGGGACTTCTCCATCAGCCTGAAGACAAACCTCAGGCCCCACTTCCAGCAATGTGTCTTTGTCTCGCTTAGAGTAAATAGCGTATATTTGGCCATCAGAAGTATTCACGTATTATGCTATACATAGAGACTATCTTCTTTAAGATCCCTTTGAAATATTTCTGCTTTCAAAGACCTTTTTGTATGGGGTGGAAGACTTGGTTGGAGTGAATTCACAACATCATGACCACCTGCCTCTACTCCCACGATCTTTAAGAACTGTACAAGTTCAATGTCATTCCTTTTGCCAAACCCAATATCCTTATTTTACCTGTCTTTTGAATTTCCTTATTTTGCATTTTCTACTTGTTTCTGTTTGAAATTTAATCATTCATTCTGAGCCTATGATCACTTATCTAACTCTTACTGACCACCTCCAATCCCGTATGGTTCTGTGAGATCCCTCACTGCTGCTTTTGCTGAAGTTGCTGCAAGTTGTCTATTCCATATGAAAAGCTCCTGGAAACAGAAATATTTCAAAGAACTTTCAGATTTGGAAAAATATTAACCAAATCTCTGCATATAGCATGATACATTAATAGTCTTGATAACAAAGTATATGCCATTTACTCTAAGTGAGATAATAGAAACACATTGCTTCATATCTGTCCCAACAAATGAATTTTGATGTTAATTTACAAAAATTAATTAATTAATAATAGAAAAACCTTCAGCTTCTCATTTGTTCTGTAAATATTGGAAGTCTCTGTAGCTAGTTTTGAAGTGACTACTTTAAAGTCAACATTTTCTAAGCCTACTTTGGCTCACTTGACACATGAGAATTCTCACCCTGTCTCTTGACTGTCCCAGGCAACAGCTTCTGCCCTCCCTGCGAATCCACAGTCTGGGTGGCTGTGCACGCAGTTTCAGAGTCTACCCCTACCTGCTTTCAAAGCTTTTTACTTCCCTGTAGATGGCAATTCTGTTCCACCAAGAAGACCAATGCCACAGTCTCTCATATAGTTCACCTATCATAAAATATTTATCTTTGCTTAAGAACTCCTAACCATTTCAATGTCTGCATTTAACAAATGGATTCCTCCACCCAACACTTCTGGGGGAGGGGAGAAGGAATCTACTACTTGGGTTCCTCTCTGTGCCCTTTTCTGCCCAGAGTCAGTCTTCTTGGGCAGCTTATTCTCACCTACAATCAACCGGTACCTTCATTCTGATGCCTTTCCTAGATGCAAGATGCCAAGGCAGTATGAAACAGAATCAATACAGTGTATCTTAGTTTTAAATCTTAAACACCAGTCTGTCATTTCTTTTAGTCTTGGTTTAGACTAAGCATTAGTAATATAGATAATTATTCGTTCGTTCATTCATTCATTCATTTGTACTTATTTATTTATTTATTTATTCAAGTTACATCTCAATCATAGTCCCCTCTCTCCTCCCTCTCCTGGTCCCACCCTCCTAGCCTCTTCCTCCTTACCCTCCTATCTGTTTTTTCTTTTAATTTAAGGTGATAAAATATCTATTTATTCTCTTTCCTTTCCTTTCTATTGCAAGAAGCAGCTCCCAAGGTAACACATCAATAAGTATTAAATGAGTAAATAAATAGCATACACACCAAGTGAGGGAAGGATAAGACACTGGCATAATGTTAGCGGTGAAAGTGAAGAAACACAAGGACTGGAGAGGTGACTAGCTGAGTGAGTAGAAGTACATATTGCTCTTGCAGAGGACCCAAATTCTATTCCCAGAGTCCATGTTGTGCAGTTCTCAGCCACGTGTAACTCCAGCTCTAGCATATCCAACCTATTCTTCTGACCTCTGAGGGCAGGGCACCTGTACATATCCCCACACAGACAGACACACATAATTAAAATAAAAAAAAATAGCTAAGTATGTTGACACACATCTTTAGTCCTAGCCCTTGGAAGGCAGAAACAACCAGGGATCTCTACAAGTTCAAAGCAAGCCTGGGCTATACATACAGCAAGTTCCAGGCCATCCACGGATGCAAAGTAAGACCCTACTTCAAAAGAAAAAAAAAAACCCAAAACAAAACAAAATCCAAAACAAACTAGCAACAACAACAGAAGCCCGCAGGAGTCTAGGGCTGGTCCGTGGGCTTTGAGTGGATGCTGAGCACATGGCAACCCCTTCCATTACCTCATGTACTCTGACCTGCTGCTGCCTCTTTTTGTCCTTCTGAACCCACCTAACGCCCTCCTAATTACTGGTCATGCTCTGAAATTATGTATGGCTCCATTTTCTACCTGGGGTGGTAGCCAGAGCACATTTACTCACGACCGTGACAGAATGGCCATTTCTTTTCTTTTCTTTTTTTGTTTTTTTGAGACAGGGTTTCTCTGTGTAACAGCCCTGGCTGTCCTGGACTTACTCTGTAGACCAGGCTGGCCTCGAACTCACAGAGATCTGCCTGCCTCTGCCTCCCGAGTGCTGGGATTAAAGGTGTGCGCTACCATGCCCGGCTAGAATGGCCATTTCAAAGATCATTTTTTAAAAGCATGAAGGTGAATAAGGTGACTCACAGCAGGATCATCTAGCAACATGAAGTCAAAGGGCCAACTTAGTCAGCTGTCCTCTCCTCTAGTAATTCCAACTTGGTTATCATTCCATTCAGTGGATTTACAAATGACTGGGAAGAAGTGACATATCTAAACAGTTAAGATTGTTGATGCATAGATAAAAATAAAATGCAAAAACAATTATAGTGATATTGCAAACCAGCATCAACAGTAGAGATCCTTTAGGGTCAGGAAGTTTACTTGAATGTAAACAATGCTTAGAGAAAATTATAGATAAGCTGTGTATGCAACAGTAGAGCAAAAAGATCTGTATGAATATGGGGGTATAAGTAAGTTAATGCTATCTGTGTGACAATATTTATTTCTTTTATTTTTTAAAATTTATTTGTTTGGGGGCTGGAGAGATGGCTCAACAGTTAAGAGTAGTGGTTACTCTTCCAGAGGACCTGGGTCCATTTTCTAGCACCCACAGGGCATCTTATAGCTGTCTGTAACTCCAGTTCCAGGGGATCTGACACACTCACACAGACACACACTCAGACAAAACACCAACCAATGTTTATAAAATAAAAAAATAATCATTTAAAATTATTTATTTTATTTAGAGAGATATTTTTTATTTTATTTATTTTTATATCTATATTATAAATA
The DNA here is from genome assembly GCA_907164525.1 of Lophiomys imhausi. NCBI lineage: Eukaryota > Metazoa > Chordata > Mammalia > Rodentia > Muridae > Lophiomys > Lophiomys imhausi. The sequence goes on along the minus strand of CAJQZJ010000338.1, from coordinate 162,872 downwards.
TATTTTATACTATTTATTATATTTTAATTAATTAATTAAAATAAGAATTATTAATTTATTTAGAAAGTGCAATGTGTGGGAGGCAGTTCTTTCCTTCCACTATGTAGATTTTGGGACAACCTCAGGTTGCTAGACTCAGTGGCAAGCACCTTTGCTTGATAAGCCATCTTGCCAGCCCCAAATCTTCTGCTTCTTTTCTTTTCTTTCTTTCTTTCTTTCTTTCCTTCTTTCCTTCCTTCCTTCCTTTGTTTCTTTCTATTAATAATATGAGAATAAGGTGAATTAATAAAACTAGCTAATATAATCAGATACTAGATGCAGATGAATATTCTGTATAATCTGTTCTAGTTGTTTCTAAGAAACAAACACAAGGTAGGAAGATGGGAAGGTGGGAGGGGTGTCCTCTGAGCTTTGAAGATAATATGGCTTGAAGCCAACCAGCCCAAGCTCTTCTCTCAGTCAGCTTCCTCTTTCCTCCTGCAGCCTCAGAGGCATTTCCACCTGATGTTGAGGCACCACAAAGCACCATCTTGTCCAACTCCTATCCACTCATTTTCAGAAGCCCGCCAAAGCTGGTGGGCTCTGGTCTTAACTGCATTGGACTCTTTATTCCCCTGGCCATGGAGATGGCTAAGTGAGTAAAGGCTCCTGCTGTGTAAACCTGGTGACCAATTTGATTCCCCTAAGGTAGAAAGAGAGGACCGATTCAACAAAGTTGTCCCCTATCCCCCACAGCATGCTGGGGCATGTGAGTGCACACACATTGTACACAAATGGTAACACATTTTATTTTTAAAAAGATGTAAGTCCACTGCTCTAAAGAAGCCCCACTACCTGGTGGAAAGAGACACCATTTCTAAATATGGAGAAATGTGGGATGTTACAAAATTCCCTGAGAACACGAGCAATGTCAGAGATGACTCCAGGAACTCAGAGAATTTTTACAAATAAGGTAGTATTTAAACAGAATTTTAAGATAAATACATATTTGGATTATTACAGTTTTAAAATAAAACAAAAACTGGAAGAAGATTCCCCTGTAAAGTATTTAAAACCAATATTTGTAATTAATATGCACATTATGGTGAAACATTACCTAATTCCCAATTTCTTATAACATTTCCCCCCAGGACTGAGGACTGAACTAAGGATCAAGGGCCTCAGGTATGCTAGGGTAGTACCAGAACTATAGCCCGAGACTATTTACTGTTTAGAAATAGGGTTTCACTAAGTTGAACAGGCTGGACTTGAACTCATTCTGTAGCTCAGATAATACTTGAACTTTTAAACCTTCTGTGTCAGCTTATCAGGGATCTGGGATCACAGGCCTGTGTTCCCAATCCCAGCTATAAGTTAACTTTTGGGGGGAGGGGGCGTCCTAGAGCTCGTTTGTCAACCAGGCTGGCCTCCAACTCACTGAGATCCTCCTGCCTCTGCCTCCCATGTACTGGTATTAAAGGCGAACAACACCACTCCAGGGCTAGAAGTTAACTCTAGAGGAATCCATGCTTTCTTAGTTTTTTTTTTTTTTTTTTTTTTTTTTTTTTTTTTTTTTTTTTTTTTTTGTTTTCGTTTTTTCGAGACAGGGTTTCTCTGTGTAACCCTGGCTGTCCTGGACTCACTTTGTAGACCAGGCTGGCCTCGAACTCACAAAGATCCACCTGCCTCTGCCTCCCGAGTGCTGGGATTAAAGGCGTGCGCCACCACCGCCCGGCTCTTAGTTTTTTTTTAAACTGATTTATATAAAGATTATTAGATAACCTGAGGGCATCAGTTTTGATTGGCATCATCATTAACATGGAGATATTTTAAAAGTGGATGTTTGAATACCAGTGACCTAAAAAGCCCCCACCTCTCTCACTCTGAAGTTAAGCAAACCTAGTCCCTCACTGCTCAACCTTGGGGAGCAGCATGTCTGCTCTTAGGCTCCTAAGCCCTTCACTCAGTGAGCTGGGCATAGGTCCTTGGGTCTCAGTGTACTGAGGTGACCCAGCTTGCCTGCAGGTATTCATTGTGCTTCATCAGTCACAGTTACAAAGCTCTCTCCTAATCCCATCTGTGCATTTCAATGTGTGGTACTGGTCATGTCTTCCAGCCACAAATCTAAGTTTTCTCCAAAGTTCTTCTGGCCATTTTCTGCCAAACTGTTGGTTGAAAATTATTACAAATATCTCTAGAGTCACTAATTAGCCAATAATTAGCGAAGACCACAAATCCATGTATAATGACTTTAGGCTTCTCTCTAGGTGGTGTTTAAAAACAAGAATCTCAAATCTGAGGCTTATCAGGCACAGGAGCAGAAAGAGGCACTCAGAGGCACGACAGTAAAACCAAGAGTCATGGGAATAAACACTGATTGAGATCCTACATCCCCAGTACAGGACACATCTGAAAGCATGCTCTCACTGATTCGGCGAGAGCAGGGACAACATCAAATGCTTTATTCTAGCTCAAACTGTTTTAGATGTTTTCCAAAAGTGTGTCTATGTGTATGTGCATACAAACATATACACATTTAAAACTCAACTACCTGTTTCATTAAATTCTGCATTAGATCAATACTTTGACAGGAGAAAGAAAAGAGTAGATCAAAAGTTTATGGGAAACACTTTTTTTCCTAGAGGATATTACAAAGCAAGGCTGACGCACATTTTACACATTCCATCCAACAGCTTCAAAGTTCCCATGCACAGAACAAAGCAAATGTATATATTACTACTACAGGTGGAGAACAAGGTGAATAAGCATCAAAGGGGAGTGCAGGCTGGTGGTGACAGCCTCTACATTTTACAGAGCAGTACAGATCTTACAAGACAGGGAGTGGGGATAATGGGGAAACCACCAAGGTTGAGAACTGGCGCTGTCACTCTTACGAATGGTGGAATGTGGTACACAAAAGACAACTCTGAGCTGCAGATTAGAACCTGAAAACAGAGGCTACAGATATAGCTCAATGATAGAACACTTGTCTCACATGACCAAGGGCCTGGGTTTGAGCCCAGCACTGCAAACAACAGAACCAGAATTTGAAAATAAATGACCATCTACTTTACTCAAATGCCATTTCTCAAAGCATAATTTTTTGAGACAGGGTCTCCTGTATCCCAGGCTGGTTTCAAACTCACTATGTACCGAATTCCTAGCTCCATCCAAGTGTTGGGATTACAGGCTTGTGATACCATGCCTAGTCTATGCAGAGCTGGGGATCAAACCTAGAGCCTTGTGCATTTAAGGCAAGCATTATACCAAAGGCACTGTATCTCCACGTTCCCAAGCATCATCATGGCTTATTATTATCTAGTTCAAATATGAATTTGTTACCCTGGGAATGAGCTCAGTCAAAACGAAAATGGCTTTAGAGAAAATATAGTTTTATTTGCTTTTTCCAACAAAAGGTTCTGGAAAACTTCACAGAGAGAGGGCTAAAGCTCTGAGAACAAAACCCAGTAGTAATTAGCTTCAGTGGCATTTACTTTGTTAGCTAAACTATAGCCAATTAGAAAAAAAAAACTGATACAAGGGAAGGGGAAGAGAGGAGAGAGAAAAGAATGTGTATTTTAATGGTAGTGACTGGGATTACTGACAGATACAAGACTGAAATGTTTAGCCATTCACAACAGTAATACATGCTGGCTCCCACTCACATCCTTACATCTGAACACTTGTAAGGAGATACTATAAAACAAAACAAAAATGAAACCCAATTCCACAGAAGATCCTCAACTAGGGCTTACCTCAAGATCCCGGTCATAGTACCTGTTTCTGGAATTTTCATATCTATTCCGGGAGTCAAGGGCCCTGTTTCTGGAGTCGACACTCCTGCTACGATTGTTGGCACAACCATTACACCTGCCACAGCCACAGCCACAGCCACAACAAGTTCGACCCCCCATCGTGTGGTACAGCCTTCAGATTTTCTTCAAGAGGGAAAAGTAGGTGCTGCAAGATGAAAGCCCTGCCCTAGCCACACATGCAGCCAGGTGTTCTACCGACAGTCCCAGGGCAAGAACACAGCCTGGGCCTCTGTTCTGGATCCCAGAGAGGGCCTTCTGATCAAAACAAACACTCTACGGAGATTAGATCTTGTGCCCACTCAAAAGAAGGCCAGGCTCAATGGTGTCATCTCTCCAAATGAGAGATCCTCTCTCGGTGTCCCCAGGCAAACAAGTGAGCGCCACTGGCTGTGACTCCTCTTTATTGTAGGCATGATGTCACCATAGCTTTAATTTTCTCTTGCATTGCATTTACTGGTAGGAATTCAGCTTGACATTTCAGGATGTCAGAACAATAATAGTAATTACTACTGCGCCGAGCTTTGTATTGTTCCTGTGGTTTTTGATCACTGCTGATCCCTTACAGCAGGTATGCTGGCCAGGACAGTCACTACTTGAGACCTCAATACTCACAATAGAAGGTCCATCTTCTCTTAAGATGGTTGCAGCATCCCAGAGTACCACCCCTCCACCGCCCCCCCCTCCCTTTTGAGACAGGGTTTCTCTGTGTAACAGTACTGACTATCCTGTAATTCTCTTTGTAGACCAGGGTGGCCTTGAACTCACAGAGATCTGCCTGTCTCTGCCTCCTGAGTGTTGGGATTAAAGGCATGCACCACCATACCCGGCTCAGAAGACCCCTCTTTTTTTCATGTTTATTTATTACTTCAGGTTACATCTCTATTGCAGTATCCTCTTTCCACCCTTCCCAGTCCTGCCCTCCCACCCTTTACCCCCCATCTCTTCCATCCCACTGCTCCAGAGTGGAGTGTCCCTACATAACAGTCCCCCATCCCAGTTCAGCAGTCATACGAGGGCTAAGAGCCTCCTCATACACTGGGAGCCTACAAGGCAGCACCACTAGGGCAAAGTGTCTCATTGACAGGGAACAAAGTCTATGTTCCTGTTCCCTTTGGTGCATTGGCTGTAGTATAGTTATCCTGTACTATATGGCTAAAATCTGATTATAAGTGAGTAGATGCCATGTGCATCCTTCTGAGTCTGGGTTAGCTCATTCAGGGTGAGCTTCTCTATTCCCATCCATTTGGCTGCAAATTGCATGAATTTGTTGTTTCTGATGGCTGAGTAGTATTCCATCGTGTAGATGTACCACAGTTTTTTTTATCCATTTCTTGGCTGAGGGACAATTGGGTTGTTTCCAGTTTCTAGCTATTACAAATAAGGCTGCTATGAACATAGATGAGGAAACTTGTGGTTTGGTGAGGAATCATTTGGATGTATACCCAGAAGTGGTATGGCTGGTTCTTGAGGTAGAGCTATTTCAAGTTTTCTAAGATATCGCCATACTGATTTCGATAATGGTTGTACAAGCTTGCACTCCCACCAGCCATGGAGGAGGGTTCCCCTTTCTCCACAACCTTGCCAGCATGTGCTGAGAAGACCCCTCTTAAGTGTTTTAAGACCCAGAATTTTAAGTCTTTGAAAGCTTTTTTGTGTTATGTGCAAGAAATGAACTTAAACAAAGAGAAGGACAGTGTACTGAATGAAGAGGATTGCATGCTGCTCTTAAATTTTTGTGGCAACAATTGCAAGGCCCATGCCTTTTCCCCATTAGTCTGAGGGTCCCTCGAAGGGCAGAGAGGGGAAGAGGGGAGAGAGAGGAGAAAGAGGAAGAGAAGAAAGAGAAGGAGAGGAAGTGGGGATGATGCCACAGAAAATAAAAGCATTTTTTATTAAAAAAAAAAAACCTTTTTTCAAGGTTGGACATTGTAGCACATGCCTTTAATCTCATTATTCCAGAGGCAGAGGCAAGTGGATCTATATAGTTTCTGGGTGGCCAGCGCTGCATAGAGAGACCTGGTCTCATGAAAACAAAACAAAACAAAACAAAACAAAAAAACTTCTGTCAGTTCTAAATATCATGGATTGTCACAATGTCCCTCAATACGAACAAACCAGTGTAAAACTCCAAAGAATAGGAAAAGAGAATCCATAGAAAAAATATAAAATGACCAAAAAGCTTTTTTTTTTTTAAATTTCAGCCTTGATGGAGGGTGGTGGCACATGCTTTTAATCCCAGCACTCGGGAGGCAGAGGCAGGTGGATCTCTGAGTTTCAGTACAGCCTGGTCTACAGAGTGAGTTCCAGAACAGCCAGGGCTACACAGAAAAACTCTGACTCAAAAAAAAAAAAACAATAATAATGATAAGAATAAGAATAAAAAAATCTCAGCCTCATTTTTAAACTTGATTTACTTTTTCTTTTTTGAGATAGGGTTTTTATTCTGCAGCACAGGTTGGCCTGGAATTCAAGATAATCCTCTTGTTTCGGACTCCTTAGCACTAGGATTACAGGGCGAACACCATTTCTGACTTTCAATTTAATTGAAGAATTGCAAGTTTAAATGGCATAATAGCAATCGACTGGTAAGATTTAAAAAGATTGGTTACATACATCACATGAATAGGAAAAAAACCAGATACATTCACTGCTGGAGAGAAAGCTGGCAAATCCTTTTTTAAAATGGGGAATCTGAGGATATAATATTCCCAAACATGAATGCTTTTTAATTTATCAATGCTATGCTACTTCTAAGAGTGTTTAGCTCATAGAAATAACTAACAACAATAAAGAAAGGTAAAAAATAGAAACAGTTGAGTGTCCATAAGACCGGAGAACTATCGTGTTACATATGAAGAATACTACTTATCACAAAGGGGGCGTGTTGTTAGAGAGTTACTTGGAAAGAGGAATACCACAATTTTTTAGTAAAGATAAAGCAAGATGCCAAAGTCACGCTTAAGCTATGTAACAAGTTCCAGGCCAGAGTAGACTACAGGTGACTCTGTGGGAGTTGGGGAGAGAAAAAAGAACAAGTGGCAGAACTGTTTGTGGTACCTGAAATTTCTGTTAAAAATAACCCACACTAGACAAACTGTTCATATAAACAAGTAGTAAGAGATAAAAAGCAGGCCATTACCTGCTGAGGTAGAGAAAGCTTTAAGCCTTTAGTTTGAATATTTCATTACAGTTGGACATTTCTTTTGCCACAAGAAAATAATATTTAGGAGAAAAATGATAAATATACTACCATGTTATTGAAAAAAACCACACCCTCTCACAGACAAAGGCTTCTAGCTTGGCAGAATACAGGAAATGGACTGGCTTACATATATTTAAATGTTTATTTATACATATGTAAATAAACAACACCCACAGTGGCTACTTCAAAGGAAGAGACAATGTGTACTTGGGAAGAAAAGAAAACAAATCCCTCATCAAGCTTTCCTGTTACAGCCTGGTGATCCTGACAAATGAGAAGCTGGCCACTTAGATAATCATTCTTCTCTCCCTCCTCCCTCCCTCCCCCCCTCTCTTCCTCCTCCTCCTCCTCCTCCTCCTCCTCCTCCTCCTCCTCCTCCTCCTCCTCCCCCTTTCTGGATGTGTATGTGCCTGTTTTCTTACCAGATAAGATCTTTAGCTTTTAGGAGAAAAGCAACTGGCGCAGGGAACCCCACTGTTTGAAAGCCATCTATAGGTACCAAAGCAACAGCCTCTGGCACACAGCTGGAGAGGATCCCTGTGCATGGAAAGGCCATACTATCAGGCTGCTTCAGAGATAGGGAGATAGATGTGCAGGCCCTTGGACTCTATTTCCCCCAGGGGTCTGGCCACTGTACAGCATGAGAGTGAAGAAAAAGGAATCGTGGTCCTCAGAATGTCAAGTTGCTTCTGAAGCCCATACATAGTTTACTTGTGTACACATATTTTTGGTGAAATTTCCTGATCTACTGTAAAAGCCTCAACAAAAATAAGGTTCAAACTGGCACTGGAATAATGCCCATGTGATAGTGTTGATCTTTTACTGTGGATAGACTGCTTTCCAGCTGATGTGGCCCTGTGTTAGATACTTTACATGTTGCTGGGAGGAGAATCCTGACAGAAGTGACTTAAGGGAGAGGGGTTTATTTTGCTCAAAGTCCATCATGTCGGGGAAGTCATAGTGGTGGGAGACTGGGGGTGCTGGTCACATGGCAGTTAAGGGGAATCTTCCCACCTCATCTAACCTAATCTAGAGGATCCCTCTCAGGTGTGCATGGAGATTTGTCTACAAAGCCATTCTAGATCCTGTGAAGTTGATAAGCCTTATAAACCATCATAGGCCATTAGAGTCTCCTGATCTAGTAAGAAGACTTACTAATCGGTCTAGTAAAGGCTGAGTTCAGAGGATAACTGAGATAATTGGCAGCACAGAGAGAAAAAGGAACATTTTTCCTGGACAGGGGCCACCAAGGACGAGCTCATCTATAAGTACAAAAAAGCAGGGATGCTTTGGGCATGGGAAGAAGGTGCACAAAGGCACCTTCTGTAAAGGAAACCTGTGACTGGGCAGACTATACCAGGCAATGCAGGCAAGACTGTTATAGTTTATAGGAAATCGGAGGGTTCTGGCAATCATGAACGCATTCCTAAGTCTTAACTTTAATCATAATAGTGCTTAAATTATTTCTCCTTTTTCAAAAAATGTTTGAGCAACATTTCACACTGTCCCAGGACAGAAGGGCAAACATACACCATCAAAAGCTTGTATTGCCTGCCTAGTCATTCCCCACTCCATTCCATTACAGCTAATATTACTAGTGTTAATTAATATTAGAGACTTTGGATCTCCTTATGTAGAACAGGCTAGTTTGGAAAGGCAAATACTAGTTTAAATAAAGAGATGCAGCTTACAGAGAGGACTTCATCAGCTCCAGGGTCTTAGGAGAATCTATACCTTCCCCTTGGAAAGAGAGGCCATGGGTGGCCGTGATATAGGTATGTCAGTGAATCTGAACCTCACAGGGAATGTCTAAGGCTACTAGGGAGAGTAGACTGAGACAAGAGTCATTTGGGAACATGAACGTTATTGGGCATTCACAGGTAAATCACAAAGAATTTACTTTTTTTTTTTTTTTAACTTCTGGGGATTCACATGCCAGACAATTGCTCTGCTCCTGAGAGACACCCCAGGCCTGAGGTACACAGGATTTACATTGAATCAACTTAATTCCAGCCAAAGGGCTAGCCTGGGTGGACCTGGCATCTCTGAGATACAGATCTAATTGGCCATCTCTGCCGTAGTCTCAAGAGATATGAAGTCAGATGCACATTGGTAGGTAGGAGTGAGGGCATCAGTCAGTACTTACTGAGCAGGCATGAGGACTGGAGTTTGGGTCTCCAGAACCCATGTGAATGCTGGATAGGTATTCTGTAATCCCAGCAGCACAGGGAAGGCTGAGACTCCCAGAGAAAGCTAGCTAGCCAGACTTGCCAAATCAGTGAAGTCTGGGTTTAACTGAGATAGCCTGTTACAGTGAACAAAATGTAGGGTGGATCAAGAAAGATATCCAAGAGGCATTCACATGTGTACACATGTCCCTGCATGCACACAAACACATATCACTTGTACATAAGAAAAAAACCAGCCACGCTGGTGATAATGAGAAAGGATATTGCACGCTCCTCTTTTCTCTAGGCTTAGGGTGATAATAAGAGAATGAAAAGATTGCCAGAGCCATGGCTCAAGAATACAAACAAAAAAGGAGGCAGGGAGCTGCTGGAAGGGTAGGAAAAAGAGCAGAGCAAGAAAGGGAGAGAAAGAGACAATGGTGGACCTCAAAGCCAGTTCTTCCAGTGGTAGGTATTTTTGACTGTCCTTGGGGAAGAGCATCAAACAGTGTAGAAAGGAGGTGGTACCCAGCTGACCCCATTCTAGGTGACACTTGGGGACAGTGTGGCCTGAACTGTTTCCTGCCTGTTCCCTTCTACCCGGTTTATCAACATGGGATCCACACTCACTTGGTTGGGGTTCCAAGCTCTGACATTTTCAACTTTTTTGTGTCTCTCGTTCCTTCCTGTGACCTTGGGGTCTCTCTTGGGTCATGCTCAGAACCCAGTGCTTTTTGGCTGGGGGTGTGAGCAAGGGACCAAGTCATTGCTGTGACGAGACAGTGGGAGTTCTGATGACACTGAATGGCAAGCAGGGACTGCAGAGCCTTCACTGCTCCTCCCCAGGGAATTTATCTTTTGCCCTAATTCTTTTTTTTTTTTTTTTTTTTGGTTTTTTGAGACAGGGTTTCTCTGTTTAACAGCTCTGGCTGTCCTGGACTCACTTTGTAGACCAGGCTGGCCTCGAACTCGCAAAGATCCGCCTGCCTCTGCCTCCCAAGTGCTGGGATTAAAGGCGTGCGCCACCACCGCCCGGCTATTTGCCCTAATTCTTAAAAAAAAAAAAAAATATTTATTTTTATTTTATGTGTCTGAGTGCCTGTATGTATGAATGTGTACCATGTATGCGAGGAGGTCAGGAGAGGGCACTGGGTCCACTGGAATTGGCGTTACTGACATCTGTGAGATACCATGTGAGTGCTGACACTCAAACCCAGATCTTCTACAAGAGCAGCAACCTCTGAGGCCCCTCTCCAGTCTCTCCTCTGAATGATGCCACAAACCATTTCCTGTACTTCAGCAATCAGTAAGAAACTGAAATGATGGCTCAGCAGTTAAGAGCACTGGCTGTTCTTCCAAAGGACCCGGGTTCAAATCCTAGAACCCAGATGGCAGTTCACAGCTGTCTATAATTGCTGGGCATGGTGGCGCACGCCTTTAATCTTAGCACTCGAGAGGCACAGGTAGGTAGATCTCTGTGAGTTCAAGGCTAAACTGGTCTAAAAAGTGAGTTCAGGACACTAATGGATACACAGAAAAACCCTGCCTTGAAAAAAAAATGGAAAAAAATAAAGAAACTGAAATGAATTAGATTTACAGAAATATTTTCATCTTAAATGACAAAAGGAACAGTTCAACAATACCTTGAAACTCTAGCTAAGGTCACTGAGCAGACTTACCAGGGCTTTTCACCCATAGCTATAAATAACTTTATAAATAAATAAGTTAGAGAAGAAAGTGAGAAATCAATTTGAAAGTAAATATTAAGTATAGAATGTTTATTAATTTAGATTTGATTTTTTTATTCAATATTTGATAACATGCTATTCTGAATTAAAAAGTATTCTGATTGTGTGCTAATAAAGATGTTGCTTTCTTGGGAGGCAGAGGCAGGCGGATCTCTGTGAGTTCGAGGCCAGCCTGGTCTACAAAGCAAGTCCAGGACAGCCGGAGCTGTTATACAGAGAAACCCTGTCTCGAAAAAGCAAAAAAAAAGAAAAAAGAAAAAAAAAAGATGTTGCTTTTGTTTAGTTTTCTTTGTATTAAACCATTCTACATTGATTTTTCTCTATCTACTTTTGCCATGTTTGGATGAAATACAAACATGCTCTGGTGATCTCATCATGGCCTTTTCTTACTGCTTAACATCACTAAACAATATTTTGTTTTGTTTTATTTGAGGTGTTAGAAATTGAACCAGGACCTGGTGTAGCCCAAGTATTTGCTCTACAGGTGAGCCTAATTTTTGTTTTGATGCTAAAATTCATGATACAGAAAAATTTACCATCTGAATCATTTTAGAGCAAGTTTACACCCAGACATCTTGGGATCCTTCACCAACCCCGGCAGAGCGCTGTCTCCAGCAGCAAGGAATGGAAGTGTCCTGAATCATTTTGAGATAAACAGTCTCTGATACATTCAGAGTGACAGGAAAACAATATTCAGAACTTTTTATATCTTGCTTTGTAACCCAGAGAATCCTTGAACCTGAAACCTTCAGCCTTCAGTGCCCAGGTACCAGGTTCCAGGTATGAGCCACCATAGTCAGCTTGCACTAAGTAACTACCTGTTAATATGTATTTTTAATGAAGCAAATATCCTTTGCATTTGGAGAGACTTCTTTCACAAAAAAAATATTTTTCATTATCCACCCTCACTGATCTTATAAGTTATAAGAAAAAGGTGTTTTCTATGTCTGTTGGGGCCTGGCAGTTATCTAGCACTCACTGTGACTCAGAGCATCAATCTGCCCATGTATGTGGAGACACTATTTGTTATCTACCTATCTGCAACATACATATGTGGGTGGACGCAGTTAGCAAGAGTGCACATCTGCATTTCCCACATCAGGGAAACCTTTCTTTTAAGAAAATACCATTAAATCAGACATTGAACCCAGGGCCTTGTGTATCCCAAGTCTATAGAACATTCTGTGTAAACATCAGCTAGCAACTACTAGCTGGGAGAGGTGTCTGGCCTGTAATTCCAATGCTTAGGAGGCAGAGGGAGGCAGTTCTTGTGTGTTCTAGGCCAGCTAGGGATACATAATGAGATGCTATCTAAAAAAAAAGTGGAAAAATTTTAAAAAAGAAAGAAAAATTTAAAAAGAAAAGCAAATAATAACAATGTTAAACATCTAACCACAGAAAGAAAGAAGGCTAATTTTTTTTTTTAAATGGGAAAAATACCACTAGCTCCAAGTATTGATGTCATAGTACTTCATATACCCTAAGTAAAAAGAAAAAAGTTAGACAAAGATCTGTGACCTGGAGGAAGAATGAGCGATGGCAATGAAGGTTGGGACTCAACATATACAATGAGACTAATTTATTATTGCATACTTTTCTGGGGAATTTCTATAGCATAGCAGTTGGGGCGTGGTGGTTGTGGGCGAGGAGTGGGTGAGTGTCCATATTGCTGGGGTTGAGATCAGGCCGTGCTTCTATTTTCCACTGGATACAGGGCCAGGATACAGAGAACTCGAACTCACAGTGGCTTTGGCAGTGCCATCAGGGTCAAAGATCTGCTTTTCATGCTGGAGAAAACACAGCAGGCCCAAGAAAGGTGCAGTGCAGCAGGAGGAAGCTTGCTCTGATGACAAAATTATGAAAGCTCTGAGGCAGCATATTTGGTGAACCAGGAATCCTTTATTTTTAGATTAGATGTCATGATGGTCTTGGTCCTCCCATTTTTTTTCCTAATTATCCTCTAAATCTACAAATATCCTGCCATTTATCAGCTTTCTCATCTAGCAGATCTCTGGAAATCTGAGATAGGTGAGGGCTTTTGAACTGTGGGAAGTGTGGGAGAGATTTGAGGGGGGGTTGAATGCAGTCTATTGGCTGAGATTGAGGTGCTGGCAATGCTATATTTACATGGGGAAAGGTCTCAGACACTGGGTATGTGACTGAGTTCCCTTGTAACCACCTGTAGGGCTGTTTCTATGTGCCATAAGGAAGGTAGCCCTTCAGGGCTCTGTCTAAGTGCTCCAGAGACAGGCAGAAGAAGGGAGAGAGTGGATCCTACACCTACTGTGGGAATCTCAATTTTGAGATTCCCGGGGTCTAAACTCCAGTCTCCAATCTCACCTGTTTCCAGCCACACACCTCTGGAGCCATACCCAACAAATTTCTGCTGATCAATATACAAAGATCAATACCTATGTAGCCCAATACATTCTTAGTTTTGCATCAATATACAAGGGTCAATACCACTGTGGCCAAATATAATCTTAATTTTGTATTAATATATAAAGATCAATACCAATGTAGTCCAATACAATCTTAATTTTGCATTAATATAAAATGATCAATACCAATTTAGCCAAATATAATATTAATTTTGTATCAATATACAAAGATATAAGGCCATATTCAATAATCTGTCCTTTTTTCTTGATCTTTCCTATACTATGTCTATGTCCCATTTTTTTCTCAAGTCTGTTCACTCCTACATAGGAGAGAAAGAAGGATACAGAAAAGAAAATGAGAGAAGTCCCTGGGTCTAACCTCCAAAACCCACGTATTGATCTTTGTATATTGATACAAAATTAAGATTATATTTGGCCACATTGGTATTGATCTTTGTATATTGATACAAAATTAAGGGTAATGCTTCTTAAAGGTATAGTACCTAGTAATGCTTAAAAATGAAATGTAAAGTTTTGGCCTCTTGTTACCAACCATCATAAACTGTTTAGGATAATTAAGAAATGGAAACTAATAGTCATGCAAACGTGTCATTTTGTTAGTTACTATGACATCTATCACAAGTTATTTTCTAAGCTACTCAGAAATCAAGTTGCTAAAAGACAAGCAACATTTGCTTATCGAAATATAAGAGATAGATAGGGCATCTTCAAAAACCTCAAGAGATCTACAGAATATGGCATTCAAAGATGTTTTCTTTCTTTTTTTTTTTTTTGTTTTTTCGAGACAGGGTTTCTCTGAATATCTCTGGCTGTCCTGGACTCGCTTTGTAGACCAGGCTGGCCTCGAACTTCACAAAGATCCGCCTGCCTCTGCCTCCCAAGTGCTGGGATTAAAGGCGTGCGCCACCACCGCCCGGCTCAAAGATGTTTTCTTAACTTAAGATTTTTTGATATCAAGACATGTCAGCTCCTGACAGCACCCCCTATTCTACTCCAAGTAGAAGATGAGCATCGAAGAATCTCCACTGGGAGATGGTTGAATTGGTGGTAAGCCTTTCTCTTGGCAAGAAAAACCCCTTGCTTCAACTGTAGACAGACTGCTGTCCAAAAAGGACAAAACTTGGAATCAGGTAAGTCAGCAGCCTAGCTCTGCCAAGACAGGGTAGATAAGTCCTTCCTTCATAATTCCTGCTTTATAGTCAATGTCTGTCAGAGAAACAGGGCCAAACGGCTGAAGATTGATGCTGTAATGTATGGAGAGAAAATGGGAACTGTCCAGGCAGCCACCGGTATGTCATTTCTTAGTTTTGGAAGTTGCAGGCCCTGCACTTCTTATATAATCAGATATATTTATCCCTCTCAGGTCTCTGAGGTGGTTGAAGAATAGATAGCTAGAGTCTCATAGTTAAATTTTGAGTTGTTTAGGAATCAAGAGGGTGTTCTGGATCTAAGAAGATATTTTTAAAATTGTGATGCAAGTTAGTATGAAAGCTGAGTTAGATATAGAACTTTAAACTCATGGAGATGGTTAGATAGTAGAATGTTAAAGTCAGGTGCCAAATACATACGGACTGGACATTGGGAATGTTTGCTAAGCCATATAACTCATAATTGTGGCCTATTTATTTCTGTTGTTTTGTATTGTATTTATAGTTATAAGAGAAAGAACCATTTGTTGGACTGAAAGGGAGAGCTGTTGGGGGGAAAAAGAAATACCTTAAACAAAAAATAGGGTAGAGGATGGGGGGTTGAGGGGGAGGAGGGTGGAAGAATAGGACTGGAGGGGGGAGTAGGGAGGAGGTTGTGATTGAGATGTAACTTGAAGAAATAAAAAATAAATTATTAAAAAAATTTTTCTGTTGATAAGGTAGAAGTCTGGCATTTTCAGAAAACCAGTGCTAAAATGCCATCCCTTTTTCAGTAGAATCCCTTCCTCCCTCTGATCCTGTAAAGGCATGTCACATAGCCCAACTCTTAGAAACCTGCCCAGTGAATGTGGAGTTCTTTCCCCATCCCCACTGCCCATGAGATAATTAGGTATTACACTTCCTTTCTTCTGATAGGAAGATGCCCAGTGAATCAAACACATTTACCTCCAAGACCCCTCCCCCACTGCCCAAAGGTTTATAGTACCCCTAATTCATGAAATAAACTCTCTCCCCCCACCCCTTGACTGCCTGAGAGTTGGTTGTTTATTTTGGGCTTGGGAAGGAAGCACTCTTATTTTCCTGAAGAATTCATCACTACTGCCCAGCTGGCCAGGCTTGCATGGGGCCCAGGGTCCTGCCTGGCTGTTGCTACCTAGCTAGGTCTCTAACCACCAGCAGCTGAGGCTTGTCTCTGAGCATATGGAGCACCAACTCCTGCCTTGCTGCCACCATGGCTGCTCAGCCAGGCTCTTGTCTTAACCACTACAACTGGTCACCCCAGGGGCTGCCTCCAAAGCCTGCTGAGACTTGCCAAGGCTCTGCTGTTTCTCCTGCACATACCACAGTCTCCCACAGGGCTCATCAGCGGTGACTGTCCATTGCTGGCTGTCCCTGAAGCAGCCTCCAACCCCGCCCAAACCACACCAGCCACTGCAGCCACAGAATGGCACATTTTGATACACTATTATAATATACATTATATATTGTATATAATATATATGATATGCTGAATTTGATAATAAATCATAATATGTTATATATAATAAACATAGCTATATAATAACATATACCTACATATAGTGCATACTTTTCCTTATAAGTATGCATTGTTTAGTCACACAGGAGTTATCTTATATGTTTTAATTATGAAAGTATTTATTTCTGAGAACCATATGTTGAAAATGAAGCACTAAAGCTCGACATGTGGCACACAACTTTAATTCCAGCACTCAAGAAGCAGAGGCAGGCAGATCTCTGGGTTTGAGGCCACCCTGGTCTACAGAGTGATTTCCAGGATATCCAGGGATACACAAGAAATCCTGTCTCAAACAACAATAACAACAACAACAACAACAACAAAAATGGGGGAAAGAAAGAAAGAAAGAAAGAGAAAATGAAATCAATATTACCTTTTTAAACATCGCAGACTCTGTGGATGAAGGGCCAGGCACCTCACTGGGAACATTAGATAATTGTAGTTCTCCACCATGTAGCATTAATTCCTGGGACTCCCCTTGGCTTCCATCAGGTACAACAAAAACTCTAGAATGTATGGAAATGGTTACATTAATGCATTATCAAAAGTACTGAAAACTGAAGAGATTTAAAGATATGGTAGATAATCTGGTACTCGTATGGCACACCATAAGTAGGTCTTGATGATGTCGACATTTAGCTAACTGAATTCATTGAAATCTCATGTGAAAACAAATCAGAATTGACCAGCACACTGATAACAGGATAAACGGGAGATTTTGGCATCAGGCAAACCATTTCATTTTGTAGTTTCTCGGTTGCTTTCCTATCATTATTGTTAAGAAAAGACAAAAACAGCCAAATGTGATGATCACATCTGCCCTCTCAACATTCATGAGGACTGCTAGGCAGAGGTAACAGAGAAGACCTTGTCCAAACAAAACAAATAAACAAACAAACAAAACCTAAAAACCAACCAAACAAACAAACAAAAAGAAATGACAAATTCTTTTTGAAATTCATAAGGCATAAGGTTCACGAACACTGCAAGTAAAGTGGATGCTGAATCCCAGCTAGTGGAAGGATCTACCAGCAGTGTCCAACTGTGGCCCTTGGGCATATGGTCCCCTGTCTAAGAGCAGCTTGAACAAAACCATAAACTTACTTAAAACATGATGAAGTTTTATGGAAATTGTTTTTGTAGCTTGATTGTACCTTTTTTTTTTTTTTTGAGACAGGGTTTCTCTTGGTAACAGAGCCCTGGCTGTTCTGGACTTGCTTTGTAGACCAGGCTGGCCTTGAACTTCTGCCTCCTGAGTGCTCGGATTAAAGGTGTGTGCCACCACACCTGGCCTGTTGTACCATTCTTGAGCATTAAGTCTGTAGATGATAATTTCCTGTCCCAATGTCCAAAGGTTACCCATTCCTGACAGGCTCTGCATTCCCAGGATTATGAAATGTATCAGACTTGAATGGATGGGAAGAGATGAAGGCAGGAAAGGTGTTCTAACAGTGAAGGTGCCCACCCTTAAATTATTTCTTGTACTCACCCTTGCCATCTTCTCCCACACATATTTTCTTCACTTCTAACACTAATTTGTTCAAACATCTATCCCTCATGCATGTCAGAAGCTGTATCCAACTGAAGTAGTCAGTCATGACTAGTCTCATCCTAGGTGTTTGGTCCCTTTACTAGTCATTAATTTAGGAATATCTCTTTGCTGATGCTACCACATTACTTTATGTTTCTGTGACCTGTAAAGTGTTCATAATTACTCTGGTGTGATTCCAATTGACGAGGTGTGAAGGATGTATGCTAACAGACCAGGAAAGGTCTCTGTTAAAAGAAGCCTACAGGAAGAAACAACCCTTCTACTTGCATGTGGTAGACTTGGAACCATTTGGGAAATTAGTCTGAGATGAGACTGAAAAGGAAACGAGAGCAGCTGGAATCTTGGAACATGTTGAGCTGCTCGCTGAATTATCAGGTCCAACTGCAGCTTTATCTCTGAACTTTTGTGTCGGATTGATAAAGATCCTACTCTTTAAGCCACTTTGAGTCACCAGAGAATTGGAATTAATACAAGTGTTTGTAGATTTTCCCCTCAATTATATGGTTGAGGCTGGAATAGAGAAAGCTTTCAGCTTTTAATGAAAAATGCCGTGAGTTAGGAAGAGAAGTAGCGATTCAAGGCCTCATGTTTCACAGAAGACATAGAAACTTCTGAGAATTTCTACAGTACATCAAGAGTAAAGAGACAAATGGGGAAGTGTTTTAGAATTCAGAGAAGTAAAATAATCAGTGAGGTAATATCAGCAAGGAAGTTATGAACGGGAATAATGTGTTTACTTTGTTGTTGTTTGTTTTGTTTTTTGAGTTAGGGTTCTCATGTAGCCCAGGCTAAGCCTTGAACTTTCTATGTCACTGAGTATGATCCTGATCTCCAGATCTTCCCACTTTTGCTTCCCAAATACTGGGACTGTAGGCAGGCACCACCATGTCTGACATGGGCATAATTTAGGGGAAGTCTCTCCTGTACATCTTTGTTTAAAAAACAAAACACTATCCTTTGCATAATATAAAATGAGAATGTACATTAGAAGCAGTATTTTTTGTCTACCTTCTAGACATAGCAAAATATAATTATGTCAGTATAGAAAGGAATTGGACTAAAGGACCTCATAGGCCTGTCATAGTGAGGTATTCTGTAACCCTAGCACCCAGGCAGTGGGGCAGAGGGATTCTGAGATCAAGGCCATCTAGGGCTGCATAGTAAGATTCTCGAAAAAAAAAGATGAAATTGTATGATCTCTTTACTTAGAACATAACTTTACTCTCAACAAATTTATTTTATGTAACATTTGATACTATATATAAGTCATCTTTTGCTGCATAGAGAAACTATCACAAAACTCAAACTAAAACAAGTCCTTCAGGCAACTCTTTAAGAATTTAAAGACAATATAAAAAGAAAAAAAAAAAAGAAGTAGAAACCTGAATCCTTGTGAGAGTTTGGGTAACAACTGAGAGACACACGATAGTGGAGACTGTATGAAGACTTACCATGGGTGTGCCTTTCCTCACCAGCTGCTCCTCTATCCCTAACAATGTCCACCTGCCCTTCTGCTCACAAATACGCCAAGAAGAATAGTGAGTAAGAAAAGGCACCCAGACCTTAAAACAGAAAACTTACTTCTTATATACTGAGACCGAAGAGCAAAATTGTATAGATAGGCTGCTGTTCTAAACACCAGTCCTCTTTGGAGGAAAATATATGTATTAATCAAATTACCAGGAGACAAGAGAAGAGATGAAAGTGCTCATGTGTTCTTCCTAAGCTTTACAATATGGAAGGCAGGCGTCCAAGAACTGCCTCTTCCCACTTCACTTCCATGTTAATGATCCAAAGATGGCAATAAGCCTCTGTCTACACATTTTGCTTGTGCATTGGTTCTTGCCTGTTTATAGTATAGGAGACTTTCCCCTGTAAGTAACACAAAGTCTAACTCAAAGAAACCATTTAAAAAAAGGTTATTAATGTATAGAACAAGAGGAGCTCTTGAGTTTAATCAGTGAATTCAGTTGCTGCTACATACTGTGTTGACTCCAGTTCTAGAGACCACAGGAATGGCAGGCTATCTTCTTGTGTATCTCCCTTAGAAGTGAGGAAATACCCCCCAGAAGCCATTTCTGGTCATGTGTCATTCATTACATGCCAAACCGGTTCCTGGACCTGCTTCTTTGAGGCTGGTGCCTGAAAGACACCACTGACAAGAGAGTGGACATCTGAAAACCCCAGTATTTTATCAGGAAAGAATGAGCGGGGAGAGGTGGGAGGATGCCTCATTCAGATGCCTGGCTTGCGCTCCCCACACTTACTAGAACCTTGGTAGAGGTGGAGTCATGTTTATTATTGAGTCTGAGGAACCAGACTGCAAACACAGCGGTAGGTGGAAGTGCAATGATTAGGCCTCACAGTAGGCTGAATCCAGGAGACCTGCCTGCCTTCTTGACTAGTAAGGCTTAGCACAGACCCAACTGTTGACTCTCTTTGATATGCCTGTCCTCCTAATCTCCCAAACTCAAGATACACAGAGTCCTGAGGCAGGTTTCTAATCAGTGGCCAGAGGAGGAAGAGAACTGCCATAGGCAGTCCCAGGGCCCAGGGAAGGCCTTGCTTTAGTGCTATTCTGAAACAGGAAGTACTGTTTGTGGCACACCAATAACTTTGGACCGGCCTTTGAGGGAAGTGGAGGTTGAGGTGACTTCCCTTTCCTTGTGATGCAGATCCAAGCAGCGCAGCTCTGCACCTGGCCACACGAATCATCATCTCACATTCCGCTCCAGGATCTAGGTGAGGAGTGAGGAGAGGCCACATGATGTGTGGGCTCAGAGGTCGGCACAAGATAGGCTTGCTCCAGGGCAGCCTTTCACACAACCCAGATGCTTCTCTCAACTCTAAGTACGTCCCACTTCCTCCATATGCCTCAGCCACAGAAAATTTATCCTTCAAGTGTTTATACTTAAATACTACACCTTTAATCCCAGCATTCAGGAGTCAGAGGCTGAGGCAGGAGGATCTCTGTGAGCTCCAGGTCAGCCTGAGCTACAAAGTGAGACCCTGTCTCAAAACAAAAAACAAAGAAAATAAAACACATCACAAAACAAAACCCAACACCCCAAGACTGTAGAGTAATGACCTAAAACACAACCTACACAATGTATTATATAGAAAGAAAATGCTCAGAGTCATGGTGGAGACTTTCTAGATTCTGAGTTAACCTTATAACTGTTTAGATATCTAGCATGTCAGATATCAAAGTACATAAAAATAAACAAACACATACTCTGACCTCTAGGATACTGAAGGTCTATGACACCTAGGGGTTATGACAGTCTCAGTTCTGAAAGAGTAGTTGCATACAAACTAAACACTGGCAAATCTCCCTAACCTAAAATCCAACCTTGAGTGTTTGCAACAGCAGGGGCCAATTGGAAAGTTTGGTTATTTTTCATGTCTAAGGCAGTAAATTTTAGTTTCGTTGCTAACAAGTAGGCTATAGGAGCCATAAGAAAGACTGAGTATAGTTTCCTGATGAGAAATTCAGGATAAGTAATATTATATGGCTTCAGAAAGTTATTCAGAAAATAGGAATACACACACACACACACACACACACACACACACAATTTTAAATGTATTTCAAGGGAGGTACATGGGAGTATTTGGAGGGAAGAAAGGGAAGGGGAAAATAATGTAATTGTATTATAATCAAAAAAACTATTAAAAAATGAAATAATCACTATTGGTCAGCAGTCTTTTTGGTTAATAAAATTAAATCCTCAGAAACTTCCATCTTACAATGGAGTCTTAGCAGAACATGTTTATTAATTTGTTAATTATAATAATTTTATTTTCCTTTCTATCTTTTCTTCAGATAGACTCTCACTATGAAGCCTTGGCTGGTCTGAAACTCACTATGTCGACCAGGCTAGTATTGAACTCACAGCAGTCCATCTTGTTCTGTGTGCTTTATCATACTGGGCTTCATTAATTTTTTTCCTATTTCCCATTTAAGGAAAAGACATTACTGCACCATAGTAAATATTTGTTAAGTACTTTAATTTACGCAGAGTCATTTTTAATAAGTGGAACATTTACCACTTTACTTATCCTTCCTATTTCCTTTTGTTTGACTTGCTTTTTAAAAACCAGACTGACCTTCTCCCAGCAGTTGATTTTGCTACCATTATTTTGTTAAAATAGAAAGGTTGTATCCTTGTTAGAGCATCCTCTTAAGTTAAATAGCCACATGCCTTTTCTCAGAGAAATTCCAGCTTTATGAACCCCAAAGCTGACATAAAACAGGGTGTTGGGCCCTTTAAGAAAAAGAGAGCAGCCCAGTGCAGACAGGTAAGGGGCCCTGAGTCCTCGGCCCCTCGGCCCCTCGGCCCACCGTCTGCTGTCCCAGAAGTTCTAGAGCAGACAGACTTGTGCTGCTTTGTACAGTAGTGGGGAGTGAGGACACTTGTTCAAAGTGCTGAGGGAAGTGACCATGTCTGCTCAGCCATCCACAGTGACATATCTGTAGGTGTGAACTGATGCTGCACTGCCCTCTATCGTCTAAATGAATATTATTAGCGCCTTCTCCTGAACCTTACAGTTACTGATAGAAAAGAAAGTTACCATCCCTGCATTCCTGGGATGAAGCCTACTTGATCATGGTGTATGATACTTTTGATGTGTTCTTGAATTCGGTTTGCTAGTATTTTATTAAGTATTTTTGCATCTATGTTCATGAGGGAGATATTCTGAAGTTCTCTTTCTTTGTTGGGTCTTTGTGTGGTTTAGGAATCAGGGTGACTGTGGCCTCATAGAATGAGTTTGGCTATGTTCTTTCAGATTCTATTTTGTGAAAGAGTTTGAAAAGTATTGGTGTTAGCTCCTCTTTGAAGGTCCGGTAGAATTCTGTGCTAAAGCCATCTGGCCCTGGGCTTTTTTTGGTTGGGAGATTTTTAATGACTGTTTCTATTTCCTTAGGGGTTATAGGGCTGTTTAATCTGTTTACCTGATCTTGCTTTAGCTTCGGTAGGTGGAATCTATCAAGAAAATTGTCCATTTCACTTAAGTTTTCAAATTTTGTGGAGTATAGATTTTTAAAGTAGGATCCAAATATTCTCTGGATTTCCTCAATGTCTGTTGTTATTTCACCCTTTTCATTTCTGATTTTGTTGATTTGTGTTTTCTCCATCTGTCTTTTAGTTAATTTGGCTAAGGGTCTGTCTATTTTGTTCATTTTCTCGGGCTAAGATCAAAAGCTCAAATGACAGCACATGCTGGCAAGGGTGTGGAGAAAGGGGAACCCTACTCCATTGCTGGTGGGAATGCAGGCTTGTGCAACCACTATGGAGGTCAGTCTGGCGATACCTTAGAAAACTTGGAATAACTTTGCCTCAGGACCCAGCCATACCACTTCTGGGTATACACCCAAATGTCTCCTCACGGAATCATAAGGAAGTTTCCTCATCTATGTTCATAGCAGCCTTATTTGTAATAGCTAGAAACTGGAAACAACCCAGATGTCCCTCAACCGAAGAATGGGTTAAAAAACTGTGGTACATCTACACAATGGAATTTTATTCAGCTATCAGGAACAATGAAATTATGCAATTTGCAGCCAAATGGGTGGATCTAGAAAAGCTCATCCTGAGTGAGCTAACCCAGACTCAGAAGGATGCATATGGCATCTATTCACTTATAGTAGGATTTTAGCTATATAGTAGGGGATATCGATACTACAACTAACACACCAAAGGGAACATGGACATAGACTTTTTATTTTTATTATTTTTCTATTTTTTATCCTTTTTTATCTGTTTATCTGCTTATTTGTTTGTTTTTTAGTTCTCTCTCCCGGGCAATGAGACACTTTTCACTGGTGGTACTGCCTCGTAGACCCCCAATGAATGAGGAGGCTCTTGGCCCTCATACGACTTCTGAACTGAGATGAGGGACTGTTATATAGGGACACCCCAACCCAGAGAAATGGGATGGAAGGGTTAGGGTGTAAAGAAAAAAAATGAAATGTAAAGTTTCGGCCTTTTGCTACTAATTGTCATAAACTGTTTAGAATAATTAAGAAATGCAAACTAATAGTCATGCAAGCTGATCATTGTATTAGGTACTATGAGAGTCTATTATAGTTATTTTCTAAGCTAATCAGAAATAAAGCTGCTAAGAGACAAGCAACATCTGCTTATCCTAATATAAGAGATAGATAGGGCCTCTTCAAAAACCTCAAGAGATCTGCAGAATATGGCATTCAAAGATGTTTTCGTAACTTTAGATATTTTTTATATAGAGACATATCAACTCCTGACAGCACCCCCTATTCTACTCCAAATAGAAGATGAGCATCGAAGAATCTCCAGTGGGAGATGACTGAATTAGTCGCAAGCCTATCTCTTGGCAGGAAAAACCCCTTGCTCCAACTGTAGACAGAATGCTGTCCAAAAAGGACAAAACCTGGAAGCAGGTAAGTCGACAGCCTGGCTCTGCCAAGACAGGGTAGGCAAGTCCTTCATAACCCCTGCTCTACAACCAATGTCTGTCAAAGAAACGGGGCCAAATGACTGAAGATCGATGCTGTAATGTATGGAGAGAAAATGAGAACTGTCCAGGCAGCCACTGGTATGTCATTTCTTAGTTTTGGAAGCTGCAGGCCCTGTACTTCCTAAAAAATCAGATATATTTATCCCTCTCAGGTCTCTGAGGTGGTTGAAAAATAGATAGCTAGAGTCTCATAATTAAATTTTGAGTTGTTCAGGAGTCAAGAGAGTGTTATAGATCTAGGATAATGCTTTAAAATTGTGTTGCAAGTTAGTATGATTGTTGAGTTAGATATAGAACTTTAAACTCATGGAGATGGTTGGATAGTAGAAAGTTAAAGTCAGGTACCAGATATATATGGAATGGACATTGGGAATTTATGCTAAGCCATATAACCCTCATAACTGTGGCCTAATTACCTCTGTTGTTTTGTATTTTATCTATTATTATAAGAGAAAGAACCATTTGTTGGACTGAAAAGGGGAACTGATGGGGGAAATAAGATATACCTTAAACTTAAAAGAAAAAAAAGGGAAGAGAATGGGGGATTGAAGGTGGGAGGGTGGGACTGGAGGGGGGAGTAGGGAGGGGAATGCGATTGAGATGTAACTTGAAGAAATAAAAAATAAATTATTAAAAAAAAAGAAAGTTACTAAACGGTACCTCCTTGTGCTCTGAGCTATTTCCCAGTTAGAGCTTGAAACACCAGATACTACAGACATTCTCATAAACTTACTGGACGGACACACACACACACACACACACACACACACACACACACAGAGTCAGAGAGAGAGAGAGAGACAGAGAGAGAGAGAGACAGAGAGGAAGAGAGAGAGAGAATTTAATTCACCAACTAATGACAATAAAAGTCTAGGTGGCATTTCTTTAGTTTAGTTGCTAAATGGTAGAGAAAAGGCACCCGGGTAGGTTTCATGTGGATAGCACTTTGAAGAGGCACGTTTATCAGAAAGAATGCCTAGCTAGCCTCCAAATCACCTCATTTTGCAGATGACTTTGCAGAGACCCAGAAATGCTCACTCTTCAAATTCATGTAGCTAGTAAAAGACTAGTAGTTATAACTTCAAATTCTCAGTTGAGTTTGTGATCACACAACCCCCAGTTGGATGGGCGAGTAAAGATCATTTTCTATGCTTAATCAAGTTTCAAAAATTCAAAATATTTTCAATGTTTCAGCTACATAAAGAACGCTACATCATCAATGCAGGTGTTTAGTGTCAATCCTGGTAACAGAGTGCCTAAACTGCCATCTAGTGGTTGTCCATGATTGTCCATCTACTCATTCTTAGACTTTTTGCAGTTCCCTTCCTGCCAGCCTGAACTCCCAGATGGCCTCTGCTTCCCTGGGCACACTGATGTACACAGTGACTTGAAGGCCAAGAGTATCTCTCAATGCACCCGGGGTGGGGGCGGAAATGCCCAAGTGCTCTTATATCTACCCAGTACAATGCCGATCACCTCTCCAACCAAGACCCTTGTCCTAATATATTGGTGAAATCTAGGTTTTGAGGGCTTCAGAGCCTGTGAAGCTTAGCAATCTATTTGAGGACCAACGCTACATTTAGTTTTGGATATCTTTTGTTTGGGACCACTCTGCATGATTAACCAACTATGAAACCCAGCCAGACCCAGGCTGGTCTTACAGGAAGGAATGATCCCGTTCTAGGCAGGAACAAAAATAAGTGGAGGCTGAGGACCACACAAGCCCAGAACCACACTACATTAAGCACCAGAGAGCTGAGGCCCCCAAGAGAGCTCTGGACCTCGGGGAGGGGTTCTTTCTCAAGAGGTTTGGGTTTCATTCATTGCTACACATACTCTATCCACAGCAGCTGAAGAACATGCCCACCCCACCCCCAGCTTCCCATTTGCACATACACATTGAACAAGTTTAGTTTAAAACTGTTAAAATAGAAAAGAAGGATTTTTAAAGGTTACTTTTTTAAAGATTTATTTATTATTTATTAATTTTTAAGATGTATGTATGTATGTATGTATGTATGTATGTATGTATGTATGTATACAGTGTTCTGTCTGCAGGTATGCCTGCAGGCCAGAAGAGGGTACCAGATTTCATTATGGATGGTTGTGAGCCACCATGTGGTTGCTGGAAATTGAACTCAGGACCTCTGGAAGAGTAGTCAGTCCTCTTAACCACTGAGCCATCTCTCCAGCACCAAAAAGAAGGATTTTGATTGATCAAAGTTTCTTTTTAAGGCAGCTCAAATTACTATAATTTAATGATAACAAGGAGAAAATGGAGCTTTTCTTCACATGGCATATGTACTCCCTGAAGAAAGACTACTGATTGTACTAAGTTCATAAGTAATGAATTAATGATGCAAGGGAGGGTATTGTAAATTACTATCTTAAATCTTAATTTCATTCAATTTATATGTGTGTGCACATGCCAGGGAGCACATATGAAAGGGAGAGGGGAGAGGTCAACTTTTTTTTTTTTTTTTTGGTTTTTTGAGACAAGGTTTCTCTGTGTAGCCCTGGCTGTCCTGGACTCACTTTGTAGACCAGGCTGTCCTCGAACTCACAAAGATCCGCCTGCCTCTGCCTCCCAAGTGCTGGGATTAAAGGCGTGCGCCACCACCACCCGGCTGAGAGGTCAACTTTTAAGACTCTCTCCTCTCCTTCCATGGCGGGATCCAGGGACTAAACTCAGCTCATCATACTTAGTGGCAGCAGGTTTACCTGCTGAGTTACCTTTCAGGCTTTAAATTGCTGTCTGTAACACAGAACAATTAAAGCATCATGAACCAGGCAAGGAAGAAGAAGAAGCCTAGCAAAACATGGTATAGGGTCAAATACCCAGAGGCAGACCAAAGATGTCCTCCTGCTCCAATCAATTCAGTCTTAACCATATATTGAGGACCCTTCGTCATGACACCTGAGCTTGCTTTGGGGGAAACAAAGCAAGGAGCAGCTTCATGAGAACTCTTTGATAGACACATTGCACTCTTGATATTATCTTACTCAACACCCTGTCTATAGGGACTGAAGGGAGAAATACCATTTCATTAGGTTCCATGAAAAGCTTTTTTCCCTCATCCATAGACTCTCAGACAATGTGGACCATGTACACCAATAATAAATCAATTTTGGTAATTGCAGAAACTTATGAATGCATTTCTTTCCCTGTAAACTGTTTCTCTGGCCTCATCATCCTGCCAATCCCTCTTTAACTTCCTCATCATCACCTGTTTGCATTTATAACTGAATGTAACTTCTTGCAAGTCCTTTAGAGGAGACAGTGATGGGGAGACATGTTGTTCTCTAGTTCTCATGTTCACTCTAGTTCCTAGCCTCATAATGTCTTCAATTTAGTAAGTTCCCAGCCAGACCCTACTGTTACTTCCAACAAATCCTAACTTCATAAGTGACTGACCATTCTGCTGTACTCCCTTATTTGAAAGCCATTTGGTGGTTTAGCACCGTAAGAAATGACCTTGTGCTGGCCATCGTGGTACATGCCTGTAATCCCAGCACTTTCGAGGCAGAGGTAGGCTGATCTTTGTGAGTTCAAGGCTAGCCTGTTCTACAAAGTGAGTCCAGGACAGTCAAGGATACACAGAGAAATCCTGTCTTGAAAATCCTAAAAAAGAAAGAAAGAAAGTAAGAAAGAAATGATGTTCATGGTACTTCCCTCTTCTGGATCCAGTCCATTCATTTATAGTGCCTTTACCCATCCCATGTCCCAGGCTATTTTGTAACCAGTATTTTAGCTCTGTTATAATCACCAGCAGCTCTTACTCTCATCTGGAAGAGGGAACTCTTACAAGGGTTCCTGACATGGCACAGGACTCTTCATACATGTTCAGTGAGGGATTCCTGGGTTAGTGAACACAAAGTCCCTTTGGCAAAGGTGGCCAGGTTCTTGACTGGGCAACTGCTTGCAGATCCTGTTTCTGTTATGAGTTCCTAACACTATCAGTATAAAGCTTTGTTTGGTTCAAAAGCATCTCCTTCCCCCCACAGGGGTTCCATGTTGGCCTCCTCTGTCTGATATTATTTTCTAGAAATCCATGGTAATGTCACAGGCTTTGAAGTTGACTTTATAGCATGTTTGATATGCACCATCTGCCTGATTTGTTTATCTTTGCTCCACCTTAGCTCACTCACCCAAGAAGACTCATATCAATGACAATTAGTAAGAGTCTCTGAAACTCTAAAGCTCCTAAAACACTTGGCACAGGGACAGCACTCATGTGCACTCAACCTTCCAGACACACACAAGTCATCTTTACCACTTCTACGCCCTGATTATATTTGCAAGACTATAACCATCACTACTTTGGAGGCATTTCTAGAAACAAAATTTCAGGAGAAATTGTGTAACCATCCCTTGTATCAGAATCTTTCAGCATTTCCTAGATTTCCTAAACTCTAAATGTCTCACAAATCAGAAATTCAACTCTCTCCCAGCTATGCATCAGAGGTTTAGAAGTTCCTTCCACATGATGGCTCTGTAAATTCTTTAAAAACCCATGATAAAGGAGTCCTTACTTACTGTTACAAGACACCTAGCTTCCAGGTATAATAGACTCATTCCTATAACTCCAGCACCAGGGAGGTTGAGGAAGGGGACCACCTCATTAAGATCAGCATAGGCAGAGGAGGAAGACCTTATCTTGAAAAAGAAAACAGCAAAAATAAAAAAAGAAAAAGACATCTGAAATATTCTCACACAAAGTACTAATAGTAATATTTTTATAACCATGTGAAAATGAATTTTAAAATATGAGTAGGTTTCTTTATCTTTAATTTCTGAAGGTAAAGCTTATTGGAGTTAGATGTAGGTATTTGTTGTTTATTTTTGAGACAAGATCTTGATATATAGCTGTAGCTGACCTGAAACTTGCTATGTAGAACAATCTGGCCTTGAATTTGTGGCAATCCTCCTGCCTCTGCCTCCTGAGAGCCCTCAGACTAAAGGTAAATGCCATCACACCTTGATGCTAGAAGTTAGTTTTTATATTAGTTTCTTGTTGTTTCAACATGCCCAACTTTCCCAGTTTCTAAATGCTGGATGATTCTTCAACAGTATAAAATGGCCAATAATTAACACATAATTTACAGTTGCTTGAATCACACTTTAGATTCTTCCATACATCTGCTTTAGGTGGGTCAGTTCCCTGAGAGATTAGAGTTGCTGAAGAGCCAGCCTCCTAGATACATCATTTCACAGTGACTAGAATTGACATCATATTCATAATGAATGAGTCCAGTTAGTGTCTTTAATTGATGTTAATGTTACGAAAGAAAACTCTAATTAAAAAATGTATCTAATTAAAAACTACTTCTAATTAAAAACTGAGGCTACACCAGGGATCCAGATGTGCTGTGTGAAGCAGACAGAAATTTGGAAAGCTCATGTGAAATAAACTGATAGTGATAATTTCACATCTCAGGAACAGAAACCTTTTCAGGTGCAGAGGCAAGACAAGGTTGCCAGGGTCCCTACTTTCCATGTAGTTTTATTTGGTTGCCCTTCTAGAGATACTGTTTGTATGGTCCAAACATCAGGTTCAGAATCTCTATCGCAAGGTATCTTCACTAGCACCATAAACTCATCCCTCTCTTCCCACAAACTTAAGATTTTCTTAAAAAAAATTGTGTGTGTGTGTGTGTGTGTGTGTGTGTGTGTGTGTGTGTGTGTGTTACCCACATGTATGGGGATACATGTGATTGTGTGTGTACATGCAGAAATCAGAGGAGTACATTAGGTGCCCTGGTATTAGCTACTTTATTCCCTTGAGACAGGAATGTCACTGAAATGGAGTTAGATTGGCAGCCAATAAGACTGGCATCCCTCTTGTCTTTATCCCTCACAGCAATACAGTACAGGGGCATGATGTTACACCCATACTTTTTGGGAGTGTTGGGATTCAAACTAAGGTTCTCATGCTTGCACAACAAGTTCCTTCAACCAGTATGTCATCTCCTTGGCCCTCAGTCCCAGATCCATTTGTGGTCATAAAGATCTGCTTGGCCTTTCCTTCTATACAGTTTGTGCATGTCTTTGCTTGGATTTCCTGCTAATATTTTCCCCTCTCCCCTTGTGATCTCTGGTTATCAAATGCAGGCAAATCTAACTTGTAAAGTCACTCCTCCAAATCCCTGACTGCAAGGAGTCTTGTGCTTCCTTACTTTAATTATATGCTTGGAAAGGGAATGCCAATATGCACTGGAGTATGTTCCAAAATTTTTGAAGGTAATTGATTTACTCCATATGTTTTTTCAGTGTAAGAACAGTGGTTTGATTTCTAGGAAATGTCCTGAAATACTAAACCATAGGGGCAAAAAGAAAAAGAACATCATCATGAATCATAGACTTGCTCCAACATTGGTTTTAAAAAGACCAAGAAAGCAATAAAATTGTCTGAGGAAGCATTTGCTTTTGTAGAATGTAGATTATTCTTTTATGTGGAAAACAGTACTGAAAAAAATCAGGGTCAATCAGGAAGGGATGCTGGTTAGTTTCCACCTTTACAGACCACTCAGAATGGTAACAGCACAAGACTTTCCTTGCTATCAGAAGTTATTGCTTCTGACTTCTCCTGTAGACTCACGTCTTCCCTGCTCTTCACACAGAGGTACCACAAGCTTTATCCTTACCTTTACAGCCACACATACAGTGATGGAGGTTTAGAGTGGGGTGGAAGGAGAAAATAAAAAGGCAAAGAAAAGAAGTGAGAGAGAGGAGAATGGAAAGATAGCTCCGTTAAGAGTACTTTCTGCTCTTGCACAGGACCTCAGCTCACTTCCCAGCACCCACATGGTGGTTCACAACCAACTCCCAAGGACTCACTGGTTGCAAATCCATACACAAGAAATAAATCTTTAAAAAAAGTAAAAAAAAAAAAAAGTGGAAGAGAATGTGGGAAATGGGAGATTTTTTTCCTTGACTATGACTAGAAAGGAAGAGAGAAGAATCTCAGTTAAGATGAGGATGTGTTCAGGAGGGGAGGGACAGTAAAGGAAAACAGGGGCCAAGCTCAGCAAATGTGCAGCACAGAAAGGTGAAGGCAGGAGACCCTTCACTCGCCCCAGTCTGAGCTTAAAGGCACCAATCTTTTAACAAGCAAGAACTTAAAGGCACACACAGGCAGGTGGTGGGCCTGTTTTCATACATAAAGGGACCATTATGAAATACAGTTCTGTTGATAAGTTGGCAGCTTCCTGTGTTGTTTATTAATTGCTCATATTTCTCAAGGCAATTACAGGCTTTTCATGAGCAAAAATTCAAATATCTTCTTTAACCCATGCTCAACAAATGCCTTTATTTATTTATAGCTTTATGATATAAAGCAAGTATTTTCTTGTGGCACTGGTTAGTTGAGAATCCAGGCTTCCAGCTCAGGGAGAGAGGTGAGTCACCAGACTACAAGCATTCTGTCCCAAGAAAATATTTATTTTGTTTAACAGGATTGAAAATGAGGGAGTGTTATCTCCTCAGTAGAATGGGGATTGTGAGTCAGCCATCTGTGTACACAGAAGAGTCTTATTTCTAAACTGAAGATAAAGGCAGAAACTTTTACAGTGTTTGAATGTGAAAATCCAGCAGCACAATCTCATAGAATGACTGTTTGTTTTCATTTTCCCCACTAAACCTATTTCTTTCTTTTTATTTATTTATTTATGCATTCATTCATTTATTTATTTTGGTTTTTTTCGAGACAGTTTCTCTGTGTAGCCCTGACTGTCCTGGACTCACTTTGTAGACCAGGCTGGCCTTGAACTCACAGAGATCTACCTGCCTCTGCCTCCCGAGTGCTGGGATTAAAGGTGTGCACCACCATGCCTGGTTCATTAAACCTATTTCTATACTGGTTTTGTAACAAACATGTTTATATATAACCAATAATTCAAAAAGAAAACAACCTTTTTTTTTAACTTTTTAGATAGGGTCTCATGTAGTTCAGGCTAGTTTTGAGCTTACTCTGTAGCTGAGGCTGGATTTGAAAGGCTGATCTTGTCTTTGTCTCCCAGGTGCTAGAATTGTAGACATATGCCACCACCCTTGGCTTAAACTTGTTTCTTATGAATAAGGTATATAAAATGCATGTATAGTAAGCAATTCATAACATTAAAAAAGAAATAAGTTTCATTACAACTTTTCATTTGACATATTGCTTATAGTTGAGGACCACATTGGCATTTCCCAGCTATAATTTAATGAAAAGAGTGGAAATAATTTTAGTTGCAAAGTTAATTTCCTAATCTATCATCTTTTCTTCCCTGTAAAGGAAGAAAACATTTAGGCTCCCCTTTTCAGAAATAATGAAAGCGAAGCCTTTCCTCTTGTCACTAAATCAAAGAGAGGAAAGACAGAAGAGCTGGAGCCATAGAGCTAGAAAGTTGGTTCCATGCTTAAGAGCAGTTGCCCTTGCAGAGGCCTGAACTTGGCTCCCAGCACCCATGCTGGTCACTCACAACTGCCTGTAACTCCAGTTCCAGTGCATCTGATTTCCCTTTTGGCCTCTATGGGCACATACACTCACGCATGCACATACCTACACATTGACATACACATACATGTAATTAAATAAAAAATTATAGAGAGGAATGGAATATCTAAAATAACAGGAATTACTTTTACAAAATGCTCCTGTCTAATGTCTTTAGTGTTGCTGAATTATACTGTAGTGAGAATTTTGGTTACTTACAACATCAGGTTATGTTATGTGAATATGTTTTTGTTTTAATCCCAGGTGTGGAATGTAGGGCTGCTTCAGATTTTCCACAGTTGCTAACTATGATTTGTCTCATGCTCTAGGAGGAGTGTGATTTTTTTTTTTTTTTTGCCTACTGAAGATAGTTTATGTTTGGAATTCTGGGGATTCTTATAAATGTCAGGGCCATGATAGGAGCCAGAGGTGCTCCGAAGAAGGCAGCTGCTGCTCTCCCTGCTGCTGGAGTGTGTGGTGGGTTTTCAAGTGGTTGTGTGCAAAGAGGCAAGTAGAAGAGACTGGATATCCTATCAACAAAGATCAACTTTGTCCCAAGGTACTTGATGCCCCTAATCAGTAGGAAGTAGTCTAAAGAGATCGATGCCCTTCTTTCTCCTATAACCCTCTTTCTCGCCTACCTAGTATTGAGGGGTTGGAAAGGATTGGGATGGAGCAGGGTGGTAGGTATAGGAACCCAATAAAGTAATCAAAAAGCCTGGTTACAGGATACTAATGGTTACAGCCATTTAGTAATCAATTTGTCCATACTTACTAAGTGCCAGTATTCTAGCAGAATGTCCGACACCCCTACTTCTAGAAAATGATTCTGAGGAAATCATTAAAGAACACTTCAAATGGTGCCTATGGCAGTATTGTTTCTTACAGCAAAAATTGAAGACAACTAAACCCATTTAGGCAATCATGAAATTGATGCATATCCATGTTATGGCATGCCTTTTAAGACACAGAAGTAAAGCTTTTGATGCAAGCTTCAGACAAGCAGACAAGCAGTGACCTGCCAACTAGGTAATGTACCCAGAAACACAGAGCGGCCAATACAAGGCATTAAACAGTGGTCTAACTGGATCATGAAGGTTTATAGTCTCTCCTATATTTTCTAAGATCACCATACCTTCTGTTATAGCCAGAAAAACAGCCAATAAAAATGTCTGAAAACTCCCAATGGGCTCCTCTTGGAAGTTTAAATAAGGATTTTTGAGCTGCAACAATAGAAGGTGGAACCCGGGGAGGGAATGGAACTTGTCATGTAGGCTAATAAACTACTGGCATAGGTTTTACCTGCCAATCTCAGTTTCTGTTTCTTGATTCCTTAGGCTGAGAATTCCCAATCTAAATCATGGACTGCTCCAGGTTGCAGTCAGTCACCTCTAGAGGCATGCATCTGTTCTTGGATGATTTCCAAGGTAGCATCTGTTTTAAAAACAAGACTTGCAGGGACTATCAACTGTGTAAGGTAACTACCATCTATCTGTCCAAATGTTTGCCAGAGAATTAAAAAGAAATCATTTCAAGTAATCGTGTGGTTCTGGCAGCTAGACTGAGGTTAAGAACACAGAAAATTGACAGAATTACTTTTTGCTCATTTATTTATTACATGTGTGAAAGTGCCCTTAGAGGCCGGAAGAGGACATGGATTCCCTGGAGTTGAGTTACAGGTGGTTGTAAAGTGTTCAACATGGGTGCTGGGAACCAGACAGATCTTCTGCAAGAGCAAGCTCTCTTAAGCACTGAGCCACTGTCTGACCCCTCATTTTTGTAAGGGGAGTTTCCTGGGACTACCACTGCCACAATGGCAATTACAATACAAAGATGTCTATGGTTGCTTTGACACTGTAATGTCAGAGTTGAGCAGTTCCAATTGACAATGCCTAAGATATTCACTACTGATTCTTTATGGAAAAGGTTTTCTAGTTTAGATTATAAATCCCTGCAAGCTTGTTTGGTTCACTTCTTTCTGAACTTCTATAACTTTTACTAAACAGGAGTAAGCACTTCTAAAACTCTAGTTCATTGAGCAAGTACAACACATCATAAGCTTGTTTACCCATATTTAGATACACAAAAACAGAAAAAGGCCTGCAGTCATTGATCTAAGTAAAACCTTAGTAATTAAAAAAAATTGATAAAATTTTCTTAAATGTTAGAACCACCTTTTCTGATGTCCTATATAACCAAACCACCAAAAAGCAAGGGAGACATTTGGTCCTAATTAGGGTTTCTCTTGCTGTGATAAAACACCATGACCAAAAACAACTTGGGAAGGAAAGGGTTTATTTCAGCTTATAGCTCTATCACTGAGGTCACATTCCTTCACTGAGGGAAAGTAAGGGAGGAACTCAAACAAGGCAGGAACATGGAGGCAGGAGCTGATGCAGAGGCCATGGAGGGGTCCTGCCCACTGGCTTTCTCCTCCTGACTTGCCTAGTCTCCTTTCTTATTGAACCCAAGACCACCTACCCAGGAACTGTGGCATCATTCACAGTGGGCTGTGAATCAGTAATTAAGACAATACCTCACAGGCTTGCCTACAGGCCAAGCTGATGGAGGCATTTTATCAATTAAGATTCCCTCTTCACAGATGACTCTCTCTTGGGTCAAGTTGACAGAAAAACCAACCAACCCGTACACACACTCAAACTGATGAGACCCCTTTAAACTTCCAAGAAGCTCTCAGTCTCCCTTCCCATCCACTTTAGCCAGAAGATGCAAACAGTATCAGCTGCTGGGGTACATTATGTATATTCAGTTGTTAATTGCTAAACTTGCAGAGAGCCAAGTACTAGCCAGATCTTGGTATTGTTATTTCTATGACTCATTGCTGGTCTTATATATTTTTTTAATATATATTCATCCTTCCATGCTTGCCTATTGATTGTAATGAAGATCTAATGGTCAATAGCTGGGCAGGAAGTGGACGACAGAACTTGAGAGAGAGAGAGAGAGAGAGAGAGAGAGAGAGAGAGAGAGAGAGAGAGAGAGAGAGAGAGA
>CAJQZJ010000338.1:109248-127321 GCA_907164525.1 Lophiomys imhausi | reverse complement strand
AGAGAGAGAGAGAGAGAGAGAGAGAGAGAGAGAGAGAGAGAGAGAGAAGATAAGAGGTGCAGGAGACTTGCCAGGGGACACGGATGTGAACAGACAGAACAAAACACAGCAGAGAGGTACAGCTAGCCACGGGGTGGGACATAGTGCCTGGAAGCTAGATAGCTGACTGGGAGACTCCCCTAGTTAAAAGGCCTAAGCATTAAAATATTAAAAAGTCTAGCCGGATCCGTGTCATTATTTATACTGCTGGCGGGTCTGAAAGTCCTGCTCTATTCGATGCACCCACAGGTGGCACAAAATCCAAGCTTAGGCACTAGATTCAGGTATTAGGCCAAGCATTCTGGGCATGGGTGTCAGACCAGAGTACCCAGGCATGGAAGTGGCAGTCAGTGGATGGTTTCCTGTCAAGTATACACTGCTCTGTGGTGGCAGCAGGCTGGATGGGGCTGGGTGCTGCCCATGACTGCAGCAGGAAGCACAGGCCCAGAGCTCAGAGTGGAATCCCCACCCCCAGCAACCACAGAGAAGCCGGTAGAGAGATGACTGCTGCAGGGCAGCTGTCAGCTGATGCTCACGGTGAGCAGCACTTGCGAGGCTTGGAGCTTGCATTGTGTGGAGGTGTGACCCTATGGCTGGCCATGTGGGCACACGGGCAATGGCTGCAGCCTAGAGCACGGGAGAAGGCACGAGATGGTGGGAGCAGCTGGACCACAAGATGAGCGGAGTAGGTGAAGCCCGCTGCCATGGCCACATACTAGTCTGAGGAGCCCCTGATGTAGCATGGACTGAGTACTTTCCCAGAGCTGCAGTATAACTGAGAAGACCTGGAGCCGGTAATGTATGCTTGCGGGTAAGACTCAGACAAAGAGTTTTAGAGAAACTTTAGAAATAACCATTAAAAGTTTGAAGCCAGTAAAAGAGAAAGAAGTAGAATTGTTTTGTAAATACGCACAGACACTGAAGAAAGGAAAGAACCTGCTTATAGACAGACATAGAAAGAAATATTAAGTTTAAATAATAAGTCTATGAAGGAAGGAGAAAAGGTAAAAATGTTCTATAAATGTGCGTAGACACTGAAGAAAGAAACTGACAGTCGTAGAAATACTTATTATTTATTATTTAAATAAGTTTAAATAATAAAGTCTCTGAAGGAAGGAGATTAAAAAGGAAAGTATTTTTTTATGTTAAAAAATTAAAAACACTATGGAAGAAGGCATTTTGACCCTGGATAGCTTTGTTTTAGTTGTTGTCATGGAATTAATTACAATATGTTCAGTAACAATTATAATTTTCTATATCTCTCTAAGAAAGATCAAAATAAAGTAGACTTAGATTAAGGAGAGGATTGAGAGATGGAATGCTGGATTAAAGGCAATTGAACAGAAATTAGAGGATCCTTTAAACAAAATAAAGAATTTTCAGAAGAATCCAATCTAAAGCCTACAGCACCACCTTGTAATGAGAATGCAGGATGGCAACCCATAGAGATGCTAGATCTAAAGATTTAAAGAGATTTAAAGAGGTTTCAGCTATGGAGCAGCATAATTAGACTAGATATATTTATATTGTCAAGGATCAGTCACTAGATAAGGACAAAATGCTGAGTTAAGAATACAGATCTTGTTTGATGATGTCACCTTAAAGCAATGTCATAAAAGAGCTTATATGCTTCATTTTCCAGAGTTTGGAAAATTAAAATATGTACATGTACTAATACATCATACATTTGATACCTGTTCAGTATTTCAATGGGTTTTGCCTTGAGTTCTGAAAGGACTGATTCTGTGATTGCACATTTATTAGAAGTTATGACTACCTTGAAATGACTTGGTAGATTGAATTTGATGATGTTTTGGCATATGTATTCAGTAAAATGCAATAATTTTAAAAAACATTATAATATAAAACATGTTACAAGTATACCTTATAGTCCTACAGGTCAAAAAATTGTGGAAACACCTAACCATACTTTAAAGGAAATGCTCATAAAACAAAAGGGGATATAAGGTCTCCCAGAGATAGAGTAAATAATGCTTTATTAACTCTAAATTTTTTTTGTTTGTAAACAATGAATATTTTACTCTAAATTTCAGGCTGGAGAACATTATATGAATTATTTCTTTTTTCAATCCGTTCTAAGATAGATTACCTATAAGTATTTTTTTCATTTCTATTTTCCTCCTTTTATTTCCTTTATTTTTTATTTCTTCAAGTTACATCTCAATCGCAGTCCCCCCCCATTCCCCCCTCCAGTCCCACCCTCCCACCCTCAACCCCCCATCCTCTTCCCTTTTTTTCTTTTAATTTTAAGGTATATCTTTTTTCCCCCTACACTTTCCCCTTTCAGTCCAACAAATAGCTCTTTCTCTTATAATAATAAATACAATACAAAACAACAGAGGTAATTAGGCCACAGTTATGAAGGTTATATGGCTTAGTGTACATTCCCAATGTCCAGTCCATATGTATTAGGTACCTGACTTTAACTTTCTATTATCTAATCATCTCCATGAGTTTAAAGTTCTATATCTGACTCAACATTCATACTAACTTGAAACACAATTTTAAAAGTATCTTCTTAGATCTATAACACTCTCTTGACTCCTAAACAACTCAAAATTTAATTATGAGACTCTAGCTATCTGTTTTTCAACCACCTCAGAGACCTGAGAGGGATAAATATATCTGATTTTATAGGAAGTACAGGGCCTGCAGCTTCCCAAACTAAGAAATGACATACCAGTGGCTGCCTGGACAGTTCCCATTTTCTCGCCATACATTACAGCATCGATCTTTAGTTGTTTGGCCCTGTTTCTCTGACAGACATTGATTGTAGAGCAGGGGTTATGATGGACTTACCTACCCTGTCTTGGCAGAGCTGGGCTGTCGACTTACCTGTTTCCAGGTTTTGTCCTTTTTGGACAGCATTCTGTCTACAGTTGGAGCAAAGGGCTTTTCCTACCAAGAGATAGGCTTGCGACTAATTCAATCATCTCCCACTGGAGATTCTTCAATGCTCATCTTCTACTTGGAGGAGAATAGGGGGTGCTGTCAGGAGTTGATGTGTCTTGATATAAAAAAAATCTAAAGTTACGAAAACATCTTTGAATGCCATATTCTGCAGATCTCTTGAGGTTTTTGAAGAGGCCCTATCTATCTCTTATATTAGGGTTAGCAGATGTTGCTTGTCTCTTAGCAGCTTTATTTCTGATTAGCTTAGAAAATAACTATAATAGGCTGTCATTGTACCTAACAGAATGACTGGCTTGCATAACCATTAGTTTGTATTTCTTCATTATCCTAAACAGTTTATAACAACTAGTAGTAAAAGGCTGAAACATCACATTTCATTTTTTTTTCTTTAACTCCTAACCCTTCCATCCCATTTCTCTGGGGTGGGGTGTCCTTATATAACAGTCCGTCATCTCAGTTGAGAGGTCATATGAGGGCCAAGAGCCTCCTCATTCATTGGGGGTCTACGAAGCAGTACCATCAGTGAAAAGTGTCTCATTGCCTGGGAGAGAGAACTACTAAACAAACAAACCAATAAGCAGACAATTAGATAAAAAGACTAAAAAATAGAAAAAATATAAAAAATAAATAAAAAAAAGTCTATGTCTAAGTTCCCTTTGGTGTGTTAGTTGTAATATCGATACCTTCTACTATATAGCTAAAATCCTACTATAAGTGAATAGATGCCATATATGTCCTTCTGAGTCTGGGTTAGCTCACTCAGGATGAGCTTTTCTAGTTCCATCCATTTGGCTGCAAATTGCATAATTTCATTGTTCCTGATAGCTGAATAGTAAGTATTCCATTGTGTAGATGTACCACAGTTTTTTAAGCCATTCTTCGGTTGAGGGACATCTGGGTTGTTTCCAGTTTCTAGCTATTACAAATAAGGCTGCTATAAACATAGATGAGGAAACTTCCTTATGATTCCGTGAAGAGGCATTTGGGTGTATACCCAGAAGTGGTATGGCTGGGTCCTGAGGCAAAGCTATTCCAAGTTTTCTAAGATATCACCAGACTGACCTCCATCCATAGTGGTTGCACAAGCCTGCATTCCCACCAGCAATGGAGTAGGGTACCCCTTTCTCCACACCCTCGCCAGCATGTGCTGTCATTTGAGCTTTTGATCTTAGCCATTCTGACAGGTGTGAGATGGAATCTCAGAGTCATCTTGAGTTGCATTTCTCTGATGATTAAGGATGTTGAGCATTTCTTCAAGTGTCTCTCAGCCATTAGGGATTCCTCCTTTGTGAATTCTCTATTAGCTCTGTCCCCCATTTTTTGATTGGATTATTTGGTTTCTTGGCATTTAATTTCTTGAGTTCTTTGTAGATTTTGGATATTAGCCCTCTGTCAGATGTGGGGTTGGTGAAGATTTTCTCCCAGTCTGTAGGCTGCCGTTTTGTTCGAATGACAGTGTCTTTTGCCTTACAGAAGCTTTTCAGTTTCATGAGGTCCCATTTATTGATTGTTGATCTCAAGTCCCGAGCTGTTGGTGTTCAGGAAGTTTTTGCCTGTGGCAATTAGTTCGAGGGTTTCTCCCACTTTTTCTTCTAGTAGATTTAGTGTGACAGGCCTTATGTTAAGGTCTTTGATCCACTTGGACTTAAGTTTTGCACAAGGTGATAAGTATGGGTCTAATTTCATTCTTTTACAAGTGGACATCCAGTTGGACCAGCACCATTTGTTGAAGATGTTGTCCTTCCATTGTGCCGTTTTGGCTTCTTTGTCAAAAATTAGGTGGCCATAAGTGTGTGGGTCTATTTCTGGATCTTCAATTCAATTCCATTGATCTACTGGTCTGTTTCTATACCAATACAATACTGTTTTTACAACTATTGCTCTGTAGTACAGCTTGAAATCTGGGATGGTGATACCTCCAGATGTTTTTTTATTGTACAGGATTGATTTAGCTATTCTGGAATTTTTGTTGTTCCATATGAAATTGAGAATAGCTCTTTCCAAGTCTATAAAAATTGTGTTGGTATTTTGATAGGAATTGCATTGAATCTATATATTGCTTTTGGTTGGATGGCCATTTTTATTATGTTGATCCTACCTATCCATGAGCATGGGAGATCTTTCCATCTTCTAAAGGCCTCTTCCATTTCTTTCTTCAATGGCTTGAAGTTCTTGTTGTACAGGTCCTTTACTTGCTTGGTTAGA
Organism: Lophiomys imhausi; assembly: GCA_907164525.1. Lineage (NCBI taxonomy): Eukaryota > Metazoa > Chordata > Mammalia > Rodentia > Muridae > Lophiomys > Lophiomys imhausi. The sequence continues at coordinate 122,143 of CAJQZJ010000338.1, read as the reverse complement.
GTTACCCCCAGATATTTTATGTTGTTTGTGGCTATTGTGAAGGGGGTTGTTTCCCTTCTTTCTTTCTCAGCCCATTTGTTTGTAGTATAAAGAAGGGCTTCTGATTTTTTTGAATTAATTTTGTATCCAGCCACTTTGATGAAGGTGTTCATCAGGTGTAAGAGTTCTCTGGTGGAATTTTTGGGGTCGCTTAGGTATACTATCATATCATCTGCAAATAGGGATAATTTGACTTCTTCGTTTCTGATGTTTATCCCCTTGATCTCCTTTAGTTGTCTTATTGCTCTAGCAAGAACTTCAAGTACTATATTGAAGAGATATGGTAAAAGTGGACATCCTTGCCTTGTCCCTGAGTTTAGAGGAAATGCTTCAAGTTTCTCTCCATTTATTTTGATGTTGGCCACTGGCTTGCTGTATATTGCCTTTATTATTTCTAGGTACGGTCCTTGTATGCCCGTTCTCTCCAGAACTTTTAGCATGAATGGGTGTTGGATTTTGTCAACTGCTTTTTCTGCATCTAGCAAGATTATCATGTGGTTTTTTTCTTTCATCTTGTTTATATGGTGAATGACGTTGATAGTCTTTCTTATGTTGAACCATTCCTGCATTCCTGGGATGAAGCCTACTTGGTCATGGTGTATGATACTTTTGATGTGTTCTTGAATTCGGTTTGGTAGTATTTTATTAAGTATTTTTGCATCTATGTTCATGAGGGAGATTGGTCTGAAGTTCTCTTTCTTTGTTGGGTCTTTGTGTGGTTTAGGAGTCAGGGTGACTGTGGCCTCATAGAATGAGTTTGGCAATGTTCTTTCAGATTCTATTTTGTGAAAGAGTTTGAAAAGTATTGGTGTTAGCTCCTCTTTGAAGGTCCGGTAGAATTCCATGCTAAAGCCATCTGGCCCTGGGCTTTTTTTGGTTGGGAGATTTTTAATGACTGTTTCTATTTCCTTAGGGGTTATAGGGCTGTTTAATCTGTTTATCTGATCTTGATTTAGCTTCGGTAGGTGGAATCTATCAAGAAAAATGTCCATTTCACTTAAGTTTTCAAATTTGGTGGAGTATAGATTTTTAAAGTAGGATCCAAATATTCTCTGGATTTCCTCAATGTCTGTTGTTATTTCTCCCTTTCCATTTCTGATTTTGTTGATTTGGGTTTTTTCCTTCTGTCTTTTAGTTAATTTGGCTAAGGGTCTGTCTATTTTGTTGATTTTCTTGAAGAACAAACTCTTGGTTTCATTGATTCTTTGTATAGTTCTTTTTGTTTCTAAGTTGTTGATTTCAGCCCTAAGTTTGATGATCTCCTGCCTTCTGCTCCTCTTGGGAGTGTTTGCTTCTTTTTTTTTCCAATTCACCCAGTTTAGCTGTTAATTCACTAATATGAGTTGTCACAATTTTCTTTTTGAAGGCACTTAGTGCTATGAACTTTCCTCATAGCACAACTTTCATTGTGTCCCATAGGTTTGGGTATGTTGTGTCTTCATTTTCGTTGGATTTTAAGAAGTCTTTGATTTCCTTCTTTATTTCTTCCCTGACCCAGTGGTCCTCTAGTAAAGAGTTGTTCAATTTCCATGTGAGTGTAGACTTTCTGTTGATTCTTTTGTTATTGAAGTCCAGCTTTATTCCATGGTGGTCTGATAAGATACAAGGGGCTATTTCAATTTTCTTGTATCTGTTGAGGCTATCTATGTGGCCAACTATATGGTCGATTTTAGAGAAGGTTCCATGAGGTGCTGAGAAGAAGGTGTATTCTTTTGTGTTTGGGTGAAACGTTCTGTAGATATCTGTTAGGTCCATTTGGTTCATGATCTCTGTTAGACTCATTATTTCTCTGTTTGGCTTCTGTCTTGATGATCTGTCCATAGTTGTGAGTGGGGTGTTGAAGTCTCCCACTATTAAAGTGTTTGGATCAATGTGCGATTTAAGTTTTAGAAGCGTTTCTTTTATAAATGTAGGTGCCTTTGTATTTGGGGCATAGATGTTCAATATTGAAATGTCCTCTTGGTGGATATTTCCTTTAATGAATATGTAATGCCCTTCTCTGTCTTTTTTTTTATTAACTTCAATTGGAAGTCTATTTTGTTTGATATTAGGGTGGCTACTCCAGCTTGTTTCCTGGGTCCATTTGCTTGGAAAACCTTTTCCCAGCCCTTTACTCTGAGATAGTGTTTATCTTCAATAGTGATATGTGTTTCTTGTATACAGCAAAAAGATGGGTCTTGTTTATGGATCCAGTCTGTAAGTCTGTGTCTTTATTGGCAAGTTGAGTCCACTGATGTTGATGGATATTAGTGACCAGGGGTTGTTATTTCTCATTATTTTGGTATAGATGGCTGTCTTGTGTTTCTTTTTGTTTAGTTGTTGTGGAGGTTTCTATTTCTTCTGTTTTCTTGGGTGTAGTTTTCTTCTCTGTGTTGGAATTTTCCTTCTAGGATCTTCTGTAGGGCTGGGTTTGTGACGAGATATTGTTTGAACTTGATTTTGTCATGGAATATCTTGTTTTCTCCTTTTATGTTGATAGAGAGTTTTGCTGGGTATAGTAGTCTGGCTGGGCACCTCTGTTCTCTCAGGGCTTGTAGGACATCTGTCCAGGCCCTTCTAGCTTTTAAAGTTTCTGAGGAGAAGTCAGGTGTGATTCTGATGGGTCTGCCATTGTATGTGACTTGGCCTTTTTCTCTTACAGCTTTTAATATCCTTTCTTTGTTCTCTACATTTGGAGTTTCTATTATTATGTGGCAAGAGGAGTTTCTTTTCTGATATAATCTGTTTTGTGTTCTGTATGGCTCTTGGATTTTTATTGGCATCTCTTTCTTTAGGTTTGGGAAGTTTTCTTCTATGATTTTGTTGAAGATATTTCCTGGACCATGGAGTCAGGAGTCTTCTCTTTCCTCTATGCCTATAATTCTTACGTTCCATCTTTTCATTGAGTCCTTGATTTCTTGGATGTTGTGGGTGAGAGATTTTTTAGCTTTGTCATTTTCTTTGGATGTTGTACTGATTTCTTCCATCGAATCTTCCATGCCTGAGATCCTGTCTTCCATCTCTTGCATCCTATTTTTCATAGTCACATCCACAGTTCCTGTTCTCTTCTCTTGATTCTCCATTTCCTCTTTTAACTCTGACTGTGTTTTCTTTATTGTTTCCATTTCTATTTTCATGTCTTGAATGGTACTGTTCGTTTTGTACATTTCCTTCTCCAGTTTGCTTGTTTTGCCTGGAAATCTTTCATTGCTTTGTCCTTTTCCTCTTCAAGCTGAGTCACCTTGGCTTGGAGCTCTTTAATGGTGTCATTCGTTGTTTTGACTTGTAAAATTGTGGCTTCTTTGAATTCCTTCATAGTTTTAAGTTCTTCTTGAAGGGACTCTATCACTTTCCATAATGTAGAATTGTCATCGTTTTCATGTGTTTCAGTTGTGGTGAGGTGGTTCGGGCTGGACGGAATAGCGTTGCTTTCTTTTTTGGAGACATTTCTCTCTGTTTTTTTTTTTTTTGGTCTGGGGCCTCTGGCTATGTGGAATTTTTTTTTGCTGTCTTCTGGACTTGGGTCCAAAGGGGGGGCTTTGGTATAGGAGTAGAGTTGCCTTACTCCACCCCTATAAGGTGAGTCATTCAGCCCCGCCTACCAGATGGAGACCTAACTAATCCAGGTGGTGGAGGTGTGTACAAGTAAGCTCTGGTTCCCCACTGGAAGGGCCAGTACTAGTACAAAAGTCCGATATACGACAGTTTCACATATCTCGCAGTTTGCCTGGGGTTGGTTCCTGTAGCGGGTAAATCTGCAGTTCAGCTCCAATAGCCTTGCTGCTCCTGTGGCTTGTAAACTGGTCAGTTTTGTCACAGACTGTGATCTGCAGTCTGAAGGCACTTTGGAGCCGAGGTTCGCTAACTTCCAAGGGTCGCAACCTTTCGCCAGATAGTTGGATCATCTGTGCGAGACCAGGAGTCTCTCCTGGTGGGGGATGGGTGATCCTGATTCCCGGGTCCAGTGGCTTCCTTGTGTGTCTGAGAGTGGGAAGAAACATCCTGCCCAGGAATCCTCAGTGGTCCCTGGGTAGCTGGGTGAGATTTAGGAGGGGTCGTGCCCTTTGTACAGCATCCTGCAATACTTTCTGCCTTGTGACTGTTAACCCCGAAATCAAAATACGTCCACACAGGCCGCCGCCATCTTGGATCCCCTGAACTCTAAATTTTTTAAATGTCAATGAGACAGGTAGCATAGATGCTGAAAAACACTGGATTTTAGAAAGGACTACTGAATTAAATCAATTTATATACTTTAACGATATGTTAACCTCAGAATGGAAGTTAGGAAATGTGTTGCCTTGTGGAAGAGAATATGGCCTTGTTTCAACAGGAAATGAAAATCTGTGGATTCCTTCAAAGTTAATGAAGATGAAATCAGACCAGGAAAGACCTCCTGAAAATCTGGGCTGCAGACATGAAGGAAGAGACCCAGAAGAACAACAAAACAAGTGATATGATTTCTGATGCCCTTTCGTGGGAACAGTTCAAGAGAATGGCTGTGACATGAATGTCTCTGCATAGCCAATGAATCTTTTTGGCTACCTGGTCCTCATAACTTATTATTACATGTCATCCTTTCATATGATATGGATGGAGGTTTATATTACAGTTTGTTTATACAGTCCAAACAGACTTATAAAGATTTACAGATGCTTTTCACCTGCTCAAGCATAGGGCAGAGAAACATCCTTAACTGATTTGTGCACACCGCACATTTAGTATATGTTCATGCAGAAAGGTATGTTACCATTAAAAGTTTGTGTCAAAGACAGTAGCCCAGGTTATCCAGTTTCACAGACTTCCTCAGTTACTGTTTCTTCAACATTTCATCCAGGACAACTTCAAGGTGCCTGGCCTCAGATGGCCCAACTTCACAGACTGCTTCAGGCAGGACTTCAGTTAAGCCCTGCACTTTCCTAGCCCACATGATCTCACAAAGCTTGGACAGCAAACGCAATAGTCAGCTCTCCCAGGACTTGGCTATTTCCCCAATTTTCTTAGGGTTCCCAAAAGATGCCCTTTTTTCCCAGACAGCAGGAAACAATTTAAAGAAAATGACACCCTCATTCCCAAGAGGTGAGGTGGGTGGTTTTCAGTCATTTGGTAGGTTCTGGATGTTTGTTGTCATTTAGTGAAATTGGTTGCTAGTTGTTAATGGTCATGGTCAGGGAGGAAATAGAGTAAAGAAGGTTAGATTCAGGGATCTCTTCCTGTCTTTCTCTTTCTCTCTCCTCTCTCCTTCTTTCTCTCCTATCTAGTGTTAGGGGATGAAAAGGGGGGAAAGGAGAGGTGATATGGGGATGAAAGAACAAAAAAGGATAGATTATTATATATCCTTAATAAGAAAAAGGAAGGTGGATTATTGTATCTCCTTTTAGACTAAGAAAGCAGCAAGTCTCACATATTTTAGATTGATATGGATTTTTGTATATTGATAGAAATTTAAGGTTATATTTGCTACCACATACTGTATATATTGATTCAACTCTTGTTTAAGGTATTGTACCTATGCAACTCATTAAAAATTTAATGTAAAGTCCTAGCCGTATGAAAGCTACTATTGTAAACTGTTAAGATAATTAAATGAAAGTTGTCAGTCACCTATAAATAATCATACTTGTATGTCAGGGGCCAGCTCCAGCAGTAGCCAGGTCCAATAGAAGAGATAAGGAGTCAGGGAGGGAGGAATGAGTCAGGCATGGGAGTCAGGGGAATCTTGCATCCTGACTGACTGGCAGCCAAAGTGCTTCTTTATTTATACAGAACTCAGTAAGCAAGGATAGATTCATGTTGTTCCAAAACACAGATCATATCATTTTTGTCCCTAGGCAGGTGTTTTAACTTCCTCTTGGTCATAAGCTTAGTCAGTGTTGATAAACCATGACAGAACAGAGTTATCTTTTACAGTCATTTTTCCTCACCAACCCTACAACCCAGCTTTTAAGAATCTTCAGTTTCAAGGACATTAACTAGAAATCTCCAAGCCAGCCTGGGCAGATTGTCATATCCCAAGCACTGTTTATCATCTTTTAATGATCAAAGTGCTAATTGTCATTACGAGCAAGAAAAATCTGCAGGCCAAATCTGCTGCAGTTATTATTGAATTTCTGACATAATATAATGTTTATATGTTATATTTTATATATTTGTAGAATTTATTTATATCTTTATTTGTTTATATCTTGATATTCTTTTGTTCCTTGGTGATATGACACCATTGCAGCCCTGCACATGGTAACTTTTCTAAGAAAGGGAGGTCTTAATACTTCATTATTTTATCATTTATCCACACCATTCTTTGCCCATCAGTATGAGCCCCTGTGTAGGGCAGAGATAAATCCAGCCAATCTAACTTTATTGCTGTATATTTTTCTTGAGGGACATACCATATGTCACCCCTAATCTTATATGCCACATAATTGCTTGAGCATATAAGAAGCTTTTAACCTGATCTGCTGCCAACTTTGCTAACTCGCTGGATCTTGTTTACCTTTTTAAGTTTACTTTGTTCTGATTACCTTGTTCCTGAGCAAGTACAGGGGCAGACGTCTTGTATCTTGCAGACAGAGCCTCATAAATATCTTGTAGTCAGAGCCTCATAAGGAGATCTTTGGCATCTGCATTGGAGTCACAACCTCCAGGAAGCAAGGAAGACCTTCAAGTAGGCCAGACAAGAGTATCTCCCTAAAGTGGGAGAGGTAGTATACTCTTCCCCACTCACTGCCTCTCTTTCTTTGCCTCTGTCTCCCTGTCTCTTGGTGTCTGTTTCTGTCCCTCTCCTCTCTCTCTTCCTGCACACCCTGCTTCTCTTTCCTTCTTTTTAAAAAAAGCCTCTGTGTCATTATTTATACCGCTGGCAGGTTCAAGAAATTCCCACTATAATCAATGCCATTGTACATCTGTGTAATATTTATAATCTGAAAATAACATTTTCACATACATTGTTTACATATATCTTGGGATCCCTGACCTACAGGCTTGAAGTAAGATTCATCTTATTATTTGGAAAAATAATGTGTGAGAGGAGAATACTGGTATAAGAATAGAAAAGAGTATCTGGTTATTTCTGTGAAACACAAGGATGTTTTTATTTGTAAAGAACAGGAGTTACATGGTGGAGCCTCAGGAGTGGATCAAGCATCAAGGTTGGGGATAGCCTGGGGTACACCAGTGGACTCATGACTAAGATTTTACTGGAAAATGATTTCCCCCCACAAGTTCAGCATAGCCTGGGGTACCCTCCCCAGATTGATGTCTGTTTTGGAATACAGTATTGCTACTTACTGCCCAGTTGTTCAAGCCTTCCAGTGACCTGAGGATTTCCCTTAGTACATACTAATTTTCTAGGTGTCAGATAAGGTAAAAAGGGGAGGGAAGGGAATGAGAGCAAAGATTCTTTAATCCTTCAAACTAAAAAGTCTATCACATTACAAAGTAGTTTATTCTATGTTTGCTTTTTTCTTTGTTTGTTTTGAGATAAGATTTTGTTACATAGCATGCTGAGTGCTAGGATTAGAAGCACATGTCACCAACCTGGTTAACAGTGTTTTCAACGAAGTTATGTCATTTCATTTCATGGCCCTTCTCTCTTACCTAAGATTTCCAAAGCATAAAAACAAAATTTTTGAAGTAGGCAAAATTATGACAGGTGTGAGAAAACTCCTCTTTGAGTTAACAGTGATTCATTGTCCAAGGAATCTAAGTTATGAGGCACAATTAAGAGACTATGTTGTTTGCATATTTTACTTTTTTTTTTTGGTTTTTTTGAGACAGGGTTTCTCTGTGTAGCCCTGGCTGTTGTCCTGGACTTGCTTTGTAGACCAGGCTGGCCTTGAACTCACAAAGATCTGCCTGCCTCTGCCTCTCAAGTGCTGGGATTAAAGGCGTGCGCCACTACCGCCCGGCCATATTTTACTTTTAAAGAGATCAGGAGAAGAGAGGTATTAGGAGACAGCAGTGCTTCCTGTCTTGCTAGAATAAACACATGGATCCATTCCTGTAAACCAGGCAGGGCAAGCACTCAGCAACCTAAACTAACAATGGAAATGTGGATGGCAGGTTTGTTGTGTCATTTGTATATACTGGCACAACATCTATTCCTGTAAGAAGCCACTATGGACTCACAACAGATTTTGTCCAGGAGCCAGTGAATCTGGTACTTCAGGGTACAAATAAATTCCTTTCCCACTTTCTCAGGAAAATTCCCACGACAAAGAACTGAAAGTGATCCAGATCCAAGGCAAGACAAATTGTGAAATAGTGTGGCCATTGCTACACAGACAGGGCTCTTGTTTGGTGTAAGCTAACCACCTATGGGTGGAATTCCCACACAGATGATGCTCCCTCTCAGTGTAAGTTAGCCACCTATGGGTGGAATAAGTGAGTCCACAACATAGAACGCTACGGCCTTCTGTAGCTTAGTGTTTGTGCTTAACTGCTACAAAGGTCTCGTTCGTCCACTTTAGTCAACAATGCCCTCATGTTAGACTCTTACTTAGACTAAGAGTTTGGTTTGAATCTAAATGTTTTAGTTTATAAAAGACGATGAGAAAGTCAGAGCAAAATTGAATCCAAGATTAATGCCAGGGATGATGGCACACAACACTTGTAATCTCTTGGTGAGGTAGGACTGTGAGTTCCAGGCCAAACTGAGATATATAGCAAGATCTAAGATTAAAAAAACAAACACCCCCCCCCCCCAAACCCAACCCTCTGGGATGGGAGGAAGAAGCATACTAAAATGATGGATTAGTCGTTAGGGGATACTTGTTTTTACAGAAACTATGGGGTCGGTTCCCAGCACCCACATGGTGATGCTCAACCACACATAACTCCAAGTTCAGAGGATCTGACTTCTGGGGCACCAGGCACACTCAGGGTGTGCATACATGCAGGCAAACACTTACACACATACATTTTTAAAAAGTACTTTTTTAATTTAAAGAAAGCTGTTTTTGTTTGTTTTAAATAAGAGGCTGAAGAGATGACTCAGCAGTTAAGCACGCTTGCTGCTCTTCCCTAAGATGTAGTTTTGGTTCCTAGCACCTCAGTTAGGTTGTACATAACCGTCTGTAACTCCAGCTACAGGGGATCTGATACCTTCTTCTGGCCTATGCAGGCAAAGATGCATGTGGCACATACACTTACACACACACACAAGACACACATATGTACACATAAATGAAAAAATATATTTTCATTTAAATATATATTTATAATATATTTAATATATAAAATATATTTAAAGACTACCTATGAATGAATTTATATAAGTGGGCAGGTTATCAATGTTTGAAGATTTTTTAAAAAATATTAACTTTTAATTGTATGTGTGTCTGAGTGTAGGTTTGTGCACATAGTCAGTGCAGTGCCCTCAGCGATCAGAAGAGGGCTATCGATCCCTTGGAAGTGGAGTTACATTACAGGAAGTTTCCAGCCGCCTGACTTGGGAGCTGGGAATCCACACTCCCACTCTCTGCAAGATCAACAGGCATTCTTAACCACTGAGCCCTCCATTCACTGAAAGAGTTTATTCCAAAGTAGGGAACGTGAGTGTGTGTCTATAGCCTCGCATACTTGAGAGGCTGAGAAAGGATTGCTCCAGTCCACGAGTTTGAGGGTAGCCTGGCAGGGTGAGAGCTTGCACCTCGAAACAGCAATGGGAACTTCTGAGTAACACAATGTACTATACTAGTCTTTGTTTCTCTGAGCTAGTGAAGGAGAGTCAGAATAGGAAAAAAATGGGGTCTATTCCAGAGAGAGGAGACTCTTTGGAAACTCAGAAAGAGACTGAGAATCCTGGAGAGAGCAGAGGAGACGATGGTGGTACACCAGCACAGTTGTGTGGTTCCCTAATGAGGATGTGGGCAGTGGATGACACTTCTGGAAGGTAAGCCAGATGAAAGATGGCTAGCTCGAGGTCTCAAATCTGGTTGTGAGATTTAGTGGGACAGAGACCCCTCCAGGGGACAGATCAGTGGAGGAGAGACAGGGACTGGAGGACGGCAGTGACCAAAATCCATCTTCAAAGATTTATTGTTAAAAAATGAGCTGAGTCGGACACAGGGTGCACACTTTTAATCCCAGAACTCCAGAGATAGAGTCAGGCAGATCACTGTGAGTTCAAGGACAGCCATGTCTACATAGTAAATTCCATGGCTATGTAGAGGGAACCTGTTTCAAAAACAAAACAAAACAAAACAACAATGATAAAACTATCATAAGTGAGCTGGGCCAGGGAGCCTCAGTTTGGCCTGCAACTGCACTTGGGTGAGGGAAGTCCCAGAGAGGCAGTTGTGGAGAGCAGCAGGAGGGACAGATGCTGGCACACCAAGGAATACAGCCATCAGGAGGCTGGGCTCTGATAGGGAAGTGTGTAAGGACAGTCTTGTCTTTGATGAGAGTACATCTCATCGACTGAGGAAACCCTAGAGTTTCACAGCTCTGCTCCTAAGGACAGCTGGTGGATCAAACTCGGGCCATCTGTCATTTAATGCTGTAGAGTCAGAGAATTCTTTAGTTCTAAGGTGTTTTTAATATCAACAACTGAACTTCTCTATCAGGGTGACCAATGCTCAGGAGGCCTGAGAGTATAAAGACAGGAACTCTGCCTCAGTATTTTGGTCACTTCCCACACTCTCAACATGCTGGGGAGACAAACACTTCTCTAGCTACAATATCAGCCACCAAAGGAGTACAGTTTGGGGATACTAGCAGAGGTGAGAGAACATGCCCAGTCCACAGACTGCAGAGCTAAGTGTGGCCAGTAGAAGCACCTGGTATGCAAAGAAGGAAATCTGCCAAGGTGCAGACAACTCAATTCTACATCAGACATGTGCCCCAGACTTAGCAACGGTATAAACCACAGGGAAGAGCCAATTAGTTCAACCGACCCTCCTGATCACTCAGGGCCAAGAATGTCTGGTTTTCAGAAAGACACTGCTCCAACATCTCATGTTGTTTTTTAAGATTACTATTGTTATTTTATTTATATGAAATATGTGTGGGTTCCATGGGTATGGAGCCCAGAAGAGGGCATCAGATCCTTTGGAGCTAGAGTTATACGTGGTTGTGATCCTCATGACATGAACACTTCTGACTGAAGCTGGATCCTCCACAAGGGCAGCAAGAGTTCTTTAAGTCTCTATCCCAGCCAAGCCCAACCCCGCCTCTTGTCTCACTATGTAGACCAAGCCAGGTTCCAACTCACTAGGAGCTACCTGCCTCTGTCTCCCAAGTGCTGGGGTTACAGGTGTGTGCTACCACACCCAGCTCCCTTTCAAGCAACTTTTATTTTATTGTATTTTAATTTTTAAGTGTTCATATTTTTGTTTGTTATTCTTTTTCATACATTTGTCTAATTTTGCTTGTGCATATTTTCACTAATGGGGAACAGATTTTGATCTCCATAGTTTCTTCCCCCCCCCCTTTTTTTTTTCCCCCTTTTCCCACACTTTATATATTATTTTTTTTTTTTTATAAAATTTATTATTATTATCATTATTGTGTGTGTGTGTGTGTGTGTGTGTGTGTGTGTGTGTGTGTGTGAATATAGATGCCGGAGGAAGGCAGACGAGAGAGATGCTGGATGCCTTGGAGCTGGAGTTCCAGGTGGTTGTGAGCCACCCAATATGAGTTCTGGGAATTATGCTCAGGTCCTCTGGAAGAGCTGTACACATTATTAACTGATAAGCCAGCTCTCCGCCCCACACATGGTCATCTCTTTTTAAAAACCTCCACAGAAAACACAGCTGTATTAAGCATTTATTAGGCGGAAATTGAAATCTAAAGATATGCTTTAAGAAAGGTTCAGGGAGGATTTAAAAATACATTTCCTAATTGGTCTCACAATTTTAAATAAATAAGAAAAGATGGCATGAGGAGAGGGTGGATAGTCTTTGTGTTCAGCACCTTGATAATTCTAGCATAGTAAATACTTTTTCCTGGTCTCTGCTCAGCACCAACCAAGTTCTTTATTAACTTGTGAAATCCTCACAAGGACTCCAGGACTGCGGTTATCACTGGCAGTGTAGACAGGTGAAGAAAAGCTCAAAGAGATTAAGGAATCTGCTTATAGTCATACCAGCGGTTGTAAAACTGAGAGCTCTAATAATATAAAACAGTTTCATTGTTTAGTTACTTTCCTTTTTAGAGAGGAATGTGCCTTGTACTGACAGCTAAAAGGAAAGGCCACTATTTTGGTCCAAGGAAGTGACCCTGAGGATTCTGTATACAATTCAACTTCCTTTTGTGTTTCAATGATGACACCTAGTCATGCTTACATAACCTCAGGAGGACAAGGGAAAAAACACCACATACAATCTAAACTTTTGTCCTTTTGCTAGTTTATTTTGTGTTCCCTCAAAATGTTCTGCTACAAAAAGGGACACAAGGTCCAACATGTCGTTACAATGAATTCTCTGGATCAGCTCTCAATGAACTCTGACGTTTCATTTACCCTCTATTGTTGCCAATGATTCCTGTCCCACCATTTCCCCTTCTTCCTAAAGCATCCCTCCACATGAGCATGTGTCATCTTTTCATTTTTCAAAGAGAACATAATCCCGATTGTCAGGCTGTAAGTGGTGATACAGCTAACAGAGAAACTGGAAATAGAAGGAAATGAAAGAGACACATTTTTGTCAGAGTGAAGTTTTGTAGGTTACCACCTCTGGCAGGCTTACACATGAGTTTTTCTATTCCCCTAAATCTAAAATGCTGTAAAAATCTCCACAGAGAGAAGTTGTTCTGCAACCATGTTCATGGCCAGCTCAGCTTGTTTTTCGAGCCTCATTGAGCATCCTGCAATCAAAAGAAGAAGAAGAAGAAGAAGAAGAAGAAGAAGAAGAAGAAGAAGAAGAAGAAGAAGAAGAAG
>CAJQZJ010000338.1:84089-100407 GCA_907164525.1 Lophiomys imhausi | reverse complement strand
AAACACACACTCACACAAACACACACTCACACAGACACACACACTCATACAGACACACACACTCACACAGACACACACACTCACACAAACACACACTCACACAGACACACGCACGCAATGATCACAGACCAGGCAAGAGTATCTCTTGCCTGTATTTCATTTCTCTGTACTTACACTTCTTCCTGACGACTGCTAACTTGGAATGACTCTCCCTCTTCTGTTATGCTCATACAGCACTCATGTCCCATTGTTACTGTTACCTACCAAACTACATTATGAGGCTTGAATAATCTCTTCTGCTGACTTTCTGTACTGGCTAGTTTAATGCCAATTTGATCCAATCTGAAGTCATAGGAGAGGAGGGAGCCTCAATTGAGAAAATGCCTCCATAATACCCAGCTGTAGGCAAGCCTATAGGAGGGTCCAGCCCATTGTGGGTGGTGCCATCCCTGGGCTGGTGGTCCTGGGTTCTATAAGAAAGCAGGCTGAGCAAGCCAGGGGGAGCAAGCCAATAAGCAGCACCCTCCATGGCCTCTAAATCAGTTCCTGCCTCCGGTTCCTGCCCTATTTGAGTCCCTGCCCTGACTTTCCTCTGTGATGGACCGTTACCTGGAAGCTGTTTCCTTCTGAAGTTACAGCTTCATGGTCACGGTGTTTCATCACAGCAATATTAAGCCTAATTAAGACACCTGGCCTCCAGTGTTCACCACTTATTCTCTCTGGTGTGGAATGCCTGCCTCAGTTTCCCCAAGATGGTTTTCATTTGCTATTCCAACAAAGACTCAGCCTCAGGAGGCCTCCCTAAACAGCCTAGAACCCATGCAGACATCTTTCCTTTTGGACACTCCATGTTTCTTACTCCCCTGCATTCTCATCCTAACCTCTCTGGTATTTGGTATTTTGGTCAGGGAGACTTTACCCATATGCATCTGAAAGTGAAGTTTAGCAACAGTGCAACTTCACTAAAAAATATAAACCTTTTTTTTTTTTTGTGGGCAGGAGGGGATTTGTTGAGACAGGGTTTCTCTATGTCATCTGGAGCTCACTGTATAGACCTGGCTGGGCCTTGAACTCATAGAGATCCCTCCTGCCTCTGCATACCAAGTGCTAGGATTAAACACATCCACCACCATACCTGACTCAAAGAAACAAAAAACAAAGCAAAACAAGAAACCCAAACACACACACAAACAAAACAACAAAAATCAAAACAAACAAAGAAACAAAAACTATAACCATTTCTGAGTGAACTTCTGTTTGATTGGGAGTGTCATATGTTACATCCTGGACTCGAATTTGATATGTAGTTGCAAATAACCTTAAACTTTTGATCGTTCTCCTTGACTTCAAGTGCTGAGATTATAGGCCTGTGCTACCAGGTCAGTTTTGTACAGTTCTGAAATCAAATCAAGCCCCCATCCCACCCCTCTTGCATGCTACACAAGCATTCTCCCAACTGAGTGGCATTCATAATTCTGAGTAAAATTTTTGCCTAATGAATTATGTTTCTTTACCCTAAGGATATGCTAAACAACATTTATCTTCATTAATACCTAAAATTATACTGAAATATAGGAAAGTTCTATACTCTGAAGCCAGCTGGGAAAACTTCTGTAAGGGACATCTCTTCAAAACAGTTATATTTGCTGCTATGACAATTTCTTCCTGCCCTAATAGTCTAGATAAGTCAGGACTGAACTGGTTAGAGGGTGTCTTCTGAGTTACTAGTTTAAAGCCTGGCACAGCAGTATGTGCCTGTAATGTCAGCACTGGGGAGCGCAGGCAGGAGGATCAGGAGTTCAAGGTCATCCTTATCTACTTTGTGAGTTCTGAGCTATTGTGGCCTATGGGAGACCCTGTTTCAAAACAATGGCATAAAAGTGTATAGAAAGGACACTTTCTCTCATATTTCCCTCAAACATCACAGCACCAGTGTAATCAATCGCATGATTCACATCGTTGACCATGACTTTCCCTACCTAACTCTCTCCTGAAGAGAATGGAAAACTAGAGAAATCATTTTAAACTTGTCCCTCCGAAGTAGTGGCCTCTGGTGTTGAAGAGAAAGATGAGAGTGTGCACCCAATTCTTAGCAAAAACAAACAAACAAAAACCAAACCAACCAAACAAAAACATTTAAAATGAAGTCATTTCAGGTCCTGGAGAAGCAGAAAGCAGTGCACAAGACTTTCCATGGTCAGGCCTGTGGCAATCCACTCCAGGGTAGAGAGCAGCAAATACTCTACTTTTGTGACATTTTCTCATTAAAGGCAAAAACTAAGTCTACAGACAAGTCCTGGTGGAATTAGGGTCAAATTTTTCACTACTTCTAAGACAATGGAAATCTCCGAAGTATTCCAAACTACTCAAAAGAGGTTCAGAATAACAATAACTTAAAACAAAAAAGTTGTATTTCTTTTTTATTTTCTATGGGTGTGTTAGTATGTACTTGTATGTCTGTGTGTATAAGCATGCAGTGCCCACGGAGGTCAGCAGAGGGTATCAGAATCCCCTGGGACAGGAGTTATAGTTGTGAGCTGTCATGTGGGTGCTGGAAATCCAATCCTAGTCCTCTGGAAAAGCAGTAAGTTCTCTTAACCACTGAGACATCTCTCCAGCCCAACAAAAACTTTTTATTACAAAGATTTTGGTTTTATTTCTTGGTACTAAGTATAGAAGTAGCCATATTTTCACATATTTACTATTCCTTTTACTTTTTTAGTTAGGTTTTGTTTGGTTTGGTTTTTGAGACACTACCCCTGAACTTCTAATCTTCCTGCTTTCTCCAACCTGAAATTCTGGGATTTCAGGTATGGCTCATTCCTTTATTTTCCCAAGCATTTCCTTTCATTTTACTGTGCTATTCTGATGACTAATATCAGGATTTTTTTTTCTGGAATTCTTGGTAGTATTTGAAAAGGAGACAAAACATTTGTGATTTTGCATTAAATGTCATGAAGTCTAAGACAGAAGTGTGGGGCAGTGGCAGGCACCAGGGGTCTCCTTCAACTGTTCTCTGCTGTAATTTTTGAAACATAGTTTCTCACTGAACCAGTAACTTGGTTAGTTAGCCTGTGTAGCCAGTAGGCCCCAGCAAGCCTCCTGTCTGGGATTGCAGGTATGTCCTGCCATATCTGGTTCTCAACAGGGGCATCAGGATACGGAACTCAGGTCCTTGGGCTTTTGTGGCAAGTTTTTGCTGACAAAACCATCTCCCCAGAACCCAAAATGAACATTTTAATTAGGTAATGGGGCACCTGAATAGCTTACTGTCCAAGAGTTGTCAGTAACGCAACTGAGACTGCTCCATGTTCCTCTTCTGTAACAAATGCCAGAGTAGCCCATGGTGTTCAGTGTCATAGGCTCCCCATACTCTCCAATTGTGTATGACATCTTTTTTCCCTCTAGAAAAACAATAAGAATTTCAGCATGCTTGACAGACTTTTTATAATGGATCAAATCCAAATCTGCATGAGGTTAAAACCTTTTAAAAGTCACTCTCTTGTTGTCATGGACACCTGTTTATTTTTGCTACCCCAGGATTCTATCCACCTTTCTTGTAATTGTAGCACATCATTCTCTGTCTGGGAAATCATTCCTCCCAGGCTTTGATTGTGTGGTTCTTCTGGGACTCAATCAATGCCCAGCTGCAAGAGTGGGCCTCACTACTGTGGCCAGAAGGTTAAAATATAACCAGATATATAACCCAAACCAGGCTAATAACTCCACAACCCCAACAATTTTTTTCTGGTACAACTAACAAGTTCTTCTTTTTGCAGGGTCTGCTCTATGTGATGGTGATGGGGGGGGGGTTAGAACTAGGCTCAACAGAGTCAAGAAGAGTTAATGACTTGAATTTCAAAGGTCAACCATTCCCACAGCCAGAAGCACCTTGGAGTTCCCAGGTGTATGAGCCAATAAAGCTCGTTTTGTTCTCTTTCAATGGAATTTGCATGGGTTTGCAATTTCTGTGCTTGCTCCTAACAGAGTTCTGAGGAGATGGCTAGTGGAAGACAGGGCTTCCGCTTTGTGGCTTTCTGCATCTTCGGGCAAATAACGGATGTCAGAAGAAACAATGAAGTGTGGCACCTCAGCAAGCTCAGCACTGGAGGGGAAGTAAGGACTGATCGTCCTTGGGTCATTAGCTTCCTTTATCATTCACCAGCTCAGGCCATGGTAAGTAAAGACAGATGGCCCTAATCACAACAGGATTGTATTTTCCAGCACCCATCAGTAACAAAATATTGTAGACACCACAGCCTGACAACACCATGACCATACCCCTCTAGCAACAATACATGCCTCCTACACACAATGTGGGGTGAAGCAATGATGGAATGATGGGTATTTGTTTCCTAACGAAGTCAAATTTTAAAGCAATAAGATTTTGGTTGAACTGATTAAAAAAAAAGATAAAAGGAAACCTTCTATTCCAAATACAGAGAGAAATCTGTGTAACTTATAAGCTATAATTTTCAATTAATAATTATACCCTGAAGTAAGAAAGTATTTTTGAATTTATTTTTTACTTGTGTGCATGCACATATATGCACATGGTGGTGAGGGTGCCTTGCTAGAATTAGTTCTCTCCTTCCACCACATGGGTCCCAGGAATGGAATCCAGATCACTGCGCTTGGCAGCATGCACCTTTACCTGCTGAGTCATCATTTTGACCCAAGAAAGAGAGTTTTAAAGAGGGGATATGAAAAGAAAAGAAAACGAAAGAAGCTCAACTGTCAATGCAAACACTATGACACTACATGTCATACCACTCAGGCCAACTGCACTCAATAGAACTGGGTGTTTAGGGCCAGAACCATGATGAGTCTGGAGGTTTCTGGTCCCCAGCAAGAAGGATGAACTACACATCTCACATAAAGATTCTTTTAAAAAAGGTGTCATAGCAATGGAAAAAAAAGAAGAGAAAAATTGTTTTCTTGGGTTTGTTGTTGTTGTTTTGTCCTGGTAGGCCTGGGACTCATTATGTTCAGCCCAGTCCAAGCTGACCTCAGATTTGTAATGATCCCCCTGGTTTAGCCTCCTCTGTTTTGGGATAACAAGTGTGTGCTGCCATCCCAAACAATTTAAAAACAATTTAAACTTTAGGGTAGGAAGCCTTGTGGATAAAGACACAGTCATACATCACCGAAGGATTCAGTCTGAAAAGCACATTGCTATGCAGTATAATCACTCTTTGACTATTACAGAGTGTGCCTATACAAACCTAGATGAGATAGGCTACTAACACCTTAGCTACATAGTATATATAATGACATATATGACATTTTCCCCCAGGACCATGATAGACAAAACAACGAGAGATAAAATCAGACACAAAATGGTGCTTCAGGAGAAGCAGTAAATGGAAGAGAAATGAAGCTGCTTCACTAGTTTTGCTAAACATTTTTAATGATGAGGAATATACAAAAATGGCAATAAAAATACAGTACACTAAATAACATGACCAAGTAACATGGTCATCATTATTATGATCCACTACACAAATGTATGTGTTGCATGCTGGGAATGGAATCCAGGGTACTGCACATGCTAGGCAAGTGCTCTGCCATGGGGTCTGCCCAGCCCTGCTATACTTTTGCTTGGCTTGCAGTGCCATGTCTGCCAGATACAGGCTTGTGTCTGCCAGTGTCATTACACTGCATGGTGCATTGAGCTATAATGTCAGAGGGTGGTAGGAGATTTTCAGCTTTATTATAACCCTGGGGGCTACCATCACATATGTGTCCTGCTTTTCACTCCACAAAGGACACATACTTAGATCCAAAAAAGCTAAAGTATCAAAGTTGTTGAGTCTTGACAAAACTGGTGGGCTAAGCTGCCCCAAGGTGTATCACTAGAGCCTAAGTCACCTTTGGGGTTTCCATGGCAATCAACCCTGTCCGAGGGCATATTCATATTAGACACACCTTTCTCATCAACAGTAAAGCCATCAGGTTGAGGCAAAGCCCCAGACAAGGTTCTTGGCTCCATAATTCTGATCACAATAATAATGACTATGTCAGTTGCTTATGCTAAAAAAAAAAATCAATACTCAGTGAGCATACAGTCTTCAGAGCTAATTCCCTCTGCAAGCTCAGCAGCTTTGGGCAGGAAGTGAATTTCAAATGGATTTTTATTGCCTTACTCTAGCAGGCAGATATGCGTTCCTGGTTTATATATTACTTATTAACCATATTTATCAACCATCATTTTTAACCTAGGTCTTAAGATTAAAATCAGTCTCTTGGAGCTTACTATTTTTATGATGAACGCCCTTCCTTAATTTTTGTTCGACTCTTGCAAACAAGATATTTTGTAAGAGAGGTTGGCTGTTCATGCACAAGTGCACCTTTATGAAACACTGGACACTAGATTGCTGAAGAAGCAATTTATACACTTGAGTTTTTTAATGCTCAGCCAGTGGAACACTGTTAGCAACAGATCCGTTGCAGTTCTAGATCAGAGAGGTCAACATGCTGAAACACTGCGCAATCACCCTATAATCCTAAGTCTCTTTTCATTGTACATGCAAAACAGAATAACACAATGGGAAGATCACCAGGCTGGTGATAAGGAGGGCTGGAATCTAGCCCTTACCAGCCCTCTCCCTTGGCACCTCACCTTGCAACAAGCCACCTCCCTGTTCCAGTTTCCAGGTTTATAAAATGGGGATTACATCAACAAGCCTCCAAGCCCCAACTTGTAAATAGTACTGACTGAAGAGACTAAAGATGGAATCAGGGAAGCCTGGGCTTGAGTCTTCTTCTGATAGGATTCTCACATTTCTGTAAGCAAGTTGACTTCATTTTTGATACTTTTCAACTGGATTCCACAACTCCTAAAACCCTCCCCACACTTGACACCCTACTGTGAGTTACCTTGGTCAAGTCCCTAGCATCTGTGCCGATTCCTGTTTCACACATGTTGTTTATCTTGTAGTGCTAAGGACAAACCCAGGGCCTTGCACAGGCTAGGCATGTGCTTGGCAATTGAGCTACACAATAGCTTTGGCATATTGCCTTTAAGCCGCCATCCAATGTAGCCTCTATACACATTTTAAAAGAGGTTTTTATTTTATGTGTATGAACATTTTGTCTACATATACAGTTCATGCACTGTGTGCATGCAGTACTCTCTGAAGCCAGAAGAAGGAAATGGCTCCCCTGGAACAGGAATTATAGATGGTTGTAAGCTACTTGTGGGTGTTGGAAATTGGATCTAAGATTTCTGGAAGTACACACACTTAGCCAGGGAGACTCCAGTCTACTTTTTAAATTCTAGATGTATGATGCTGGAGAGGCAACACAGCACAGAATAAATAGTAAAGTAGTAGTAGGCTCATTTTTGTCTTAGAAAGTCAGAAAACAAAGCAAATTGTGAATGCTAACTTATATAACCACAACATGAGACCTGAGATTCCTTGTAATCACACTGCAAAAACAGCTATAGGGTCTGACCTACTGAGTCACAGGAGGTTTTCCTATAAACAAAGCTATCACAGTGCTGACTGAAAGGTTTTTCCCTAAGTGAGGAAACTTTGACAGGAAGTAGTGAGGTGAGTCATCAGGTCTCATCAATCATTTTGAAATGACTCAACCATGGTTGGCAGTAAACTGGGCACCTTCAACTTATTATGAATTGTTGGTCTCTTCCACTGGGCATGATAAACTGTTTCTCTAGAGAAAATTCTTCCCAGGGAAGATTTAATGAAAAGTTGAAGTATTATTCCTAAGTGTAAAAACCTATAAAAGCTTGCTTCATCCAAGGACCAACTCCTAGTCTTCAGCTACTCACTTGGCCAGTCTTTAGGAGGTATGTACAACGTAATGCCAGGCATGAATGTTAGCTGGCAGCCGTCTTAACGCTGTTCATGTTCTACATCTTATAGGGGTTGTGTCAGATGGACTCAAAGGGTCTGAACAAAATATAGTCGATTTTGCTTTGGAGGAAACCAACAAGAGTTCCTAGAAGCAATAATGAAATGGTAACAGCAGGCGAGAAATAGAAGAAAACGAAAAAGATAAGAGGTCAAGATGGGTGCTGGTCAGTGGTAGAGCACCTGCCTAGCATGCTCAAAGCCCCAGGTTGAGTCCTCAGCACCACATACAATCATATAAACAAGGTGGCTTAGGAAAAAAGGCCACCCAGCAGAAGTCATTGAAATGCAATTACATTGAACTGTAATGTGACACGTCGAAAGCATACACATCCTGTATCTTTTGCTATCAGTTGCTCACATGACTTTGGAATAATTACTAGTTGTTTGGTTTGTTGGAGTGTTCAAAGACCGCCATGCCTCGGGCCTGAGAACCTTCAAAAGTGAGGAAGGAAGGCAAGAGTCCGATCTTTGTAATGACTTCAGAGCTTCCTGGAGGAAAAAAAAATGAAAAAGAAATGTGTGTCATGCTCAATGAGATTAGTGCTTACTGGCAAGCTAAGCTAAGTACCACTGAGCACTAGAGACCCAAGACCATACACTTGAGAGAGACATCACTGACAGATACAGCAACTCAGATTCCCACGTGAGTACAGCAAAAGGTTAGAACAGGACTCCCTGGAATCCTGCAGGGTGTAGGTGTATTATACTTAATCTCAGCTAATCCTTTGTTAGAAATGTTTCTAATGCAGAGATCATTGCCCAGTGATCCACCTGCTTCTCTCTCAGTGGCAGATGTGGCAGTAGCCTTCCATTGACCCCAAACCATCTCAGACCTGCACAATGTGCCCACTGTGGAACAGCATTCCCAGATGCCACCCTCTACTTTATCAGAGATGAGAGGGATAAGACTCTGGCCTATAGAACAATCATTTGGAAGCACTGAACTGAATCAGGTGCATTAAAGGTGCCCAACCCTCATAGCCCTTAATTTTTCTTTGACGTGTGCATTATTTGAATCAATTTCTGAAACAGTGATTCTGAACTCTCTTTTGATGCAGTTACACTCCTCATAAAAAGAAAACCATTGGAGGGGAAAGATATACATTAAACTTAAAAAAAAAAGGAAGGGGATGGGAGGTCTGAGGGGGAAGAGGGTGGGACTAGAGTGGGGAGTAGGGAGGGGATTGTGATTGAGATGTAACTTGAATAAATAAAAAAAATTTAAAAAAGAAAACCATTTCAATTATGCAGGAAGGACAAATTCTGGAGAATTCTCACAGCACAGTGTCTATAATTAATGCTACTGAACTGTGGCCTGACCTGGTGATGCCTGCCTGTAATCTTAGCACAGGAGGTGTGAAGACAGGAAGGTCAGAAGATCTAGGATAGCTTTGACTACAAAGCATGTTCACAGCCACTCTCACATTCATGAGACCCTGTCTCAGACAGGCAGACAAACTCTATTACTATATTGATACATGAGTTCGTTAAGAAAGGTCTTGTTTGTTTGTTTTAGGGGCTGGGAAATGAACCCAGTCCTCACACATGCTCTACCACTGAGTCACTTAGGGTCCCCGAGAGACAAGATGTTCTCATGAGAAAAAAAAAGGTAGCCATGTGAATTGGTAGATATGTGAATTAGCTTGATTGTGATAATCATTTACTCTCTCTCAGTGTGTGCATGTGTGTGTCATGCTCACAACCAGTAAGGAAAAGAAAAAAAAATCAAGATTAAAGTCTTTTGTCCCAGCACCCAGGAGACAGAGGCAGACAGATCTCTGTGATTTTGAGGCCAATCTGGTCTAAGTAGTGACTTTCAGGACACCCAGACCTATATAGTGAATCTCTCTCTCTCTCTCTCTCTCTCTCTCTCTCTCTCTCTCTCACACACACACACACACACACCACTTGCAAAAATACAGCTCTTAAATACTATGCCCTCACATAATATCACAGCAATCTAGTTCAGATATTTTCACACACTTTTATGTAATCAATCAAAAATGTCAGTATTCAGCTCATGAGGGCTACCCTGTGGTCTTGTTTTTCTGCCAGAACAGGATGTTGGTGATTCAAAATCTGCACATCTGGTCAATAGGCAACCCCATTACATTTGACTCTTCTCTAATTGTCTATGCTCACAGTTGTATTCCGGAGATTTCAGGTGTTTTTTTTTTTTTTTTTTTTTTTTTTCCTGTCTCTGGTGCTGAAGCAGGCAGAACAAATAAAAACCCTGTTTCCAGCATCTGCAGCAGTTTTCTGACAACCCTCTGTAACTCTAGCTCCACCATCAATGTCTTCTTTGAATGCACACATGCACGTGCACACTCACACAAACTAGATATTTTAAGAAAGCTAAATGTGTCTTGTTGAAATGCAAGCAAAGAAACGTTTACACCAGCTGTCCTACTCTTCATTCTATTTCTCTGATAAACACCACTCCCTAAAGGGACTTAGGGAGGAAAGGGTTTATTTCAGCTCACAACCCTCAATTCACCTTCTGCAATTAAGGGAAGCCAGAGCAGGATCCAGAGCAGAGACTACAGAGAAACCTCATTACTGGCTAACTCCTTGTGGCTTCCTCAGCTTGCTTTCTTATAGCACCCAGGAACACCTGCCCAGAGGTGGCATGACCCACAGTGCACTGGGCCCTTTGATGTCAATCATCAATCAAAAAAAAATGCTCCACAGGCCAACCTGATGGGGTAATTTTTCAGTTGAGACCATCCCTTTCTGGATGATTTCAGCTTGTATGAGGTTGACAAACAAACAAACAAACACAACTAATCAGCACACCAGCCAAAGTTATAAAATTCTGCTTTGCCCAAAACTGGATGAAATCATACACAGAGAGAACTCTACTATAGCTACTATAGAAAGCTACAAAGGTCCTGGAATCTCATAGCTCCACACCTGATGATGGCCTTCTGGCTGAGCCATGGGGTGGCATCACATGTCAGTCATGTCTGTCTCTCAGTACAATAATTATTTGAGTTTTGAATACAGGAGAATGGTGGCGTCCTTTGCTTCTACTGAATCTCTGAGTTCATTCAGTGCTCATGATGAAACAGGTTAAATTCTGTTTGCTAAAAGGGCAGTAAATAGTTGAAACCTTTACACTATAAACCAGTATAAGAAATACAAGGTATAATTTGATAAATTAAAACATCTCACTTGAACTTTCCTTTTTAGCTGGGGCATGGCATCGGAATCTTTGTGTGCTGGACAAGCACTGCAGTGTGGAGCTGGGGGTCCTCGTTTGTATGTATGTATGTATGTATGTATGTATGTATGTATGATGTGTGTGTGTATGTATGTATGTATGTATGTATGTATATATGTATGTATGTATGATGTGTGTGTATGTATGTATGTATGATGTGTGTGTGTATGTATGTATGTATGATGTGTGTGTATGTATGTATGTATGCATGCATGTATGTATGTATGTATGATGTGTGTGTATGTATGTATGTATGCATGCATGCATGTATGTATGTATGTATGTATTTGTTTCTTTGCCTGCTTGTTTGATTGCTCTGTATTCCTGATTGATCTCATATTCCCTACATAGTCAAGACTGGCTGCAAACTTACAGTAATCCTGACTCAGCCTCCCAAGAACTGTTTATTGATAAGTTAAAAATATTTATTTAGGGGCTGAATGGATAGGCACCAGGCAAAATAAAAATAAATAAATCTTTTAAAAAATGTTCACTGAAGAGTATTTTTTGAACTTTAAAAGGAAGGCATAGTTATATCTTAGAATTCTTTGGGCATATTGTAGAGTTTCAAATTTCCAAAGGTAATCTTATATCTAAAACACTCTAAAAGGATGATCTTATAAGTAACAACTCTAATAGTTGGAAGAACAACTCAATGGAACAAACTCCTTGGTTGGTCCTGTCAGGGGTTAACATGGGCAAGTACTTTGTTCTAAGATGTCCTTTAGATATCATCAGGGAAACGTTGAGATGCACAAGATGTACTTAAGTTTTAAGATGACTGCAAGCACTTCTGTATTTCTCCCACTAATACCTAGCTAATTCAGAAAGAACACTTAAAAAATGCTAAAACCACTTTCTGCTCCTCACATTAACATGCTATTGTTATAACCTCCCTAAGGCAGGGTACTATAATTAGGATTTTTT
Source organism: Lophiomys imhausi (assembly GCA_907164525.1). Classification (NCBI taxonomy): domain Eukaryota; kingdom Metazoa; phylum Chordata; class Mammalia; order Rodentia; family Muridae; genus Lophiomys; species Lophiomys imhausi. The sequence continues at coordinate 88,377 of CAJQZJ010000338.1, read as the reverse complement.
TTCTTTGACAGATTGAACATTTTAAATTTCAAATTTTAAAATAAATGCTTATTTTTTATTTATGCACATGCATGTGTGCCTGCATGAACTTATGTGCACCACGTGCCTGCAAGTGTGCACAGAGGCCAAAGGGCATCAGATCCCAACAGAACAGAAGTTACAGGTGGTTGTGAACATCCTGATATAGGGACTGGGAACCAAACCTGGGTCATCTGCAAGAGCTCTTAACTGCTGAGCAGTCCATTCAGTCCCTAAAAAATTTTTTTTTAACTTATCATCAATAAACAGAAATTAAATAGGTCACTTAGTGCATTATCATGAAACAAATGTAACTTACTTGTTTAGAGTCTCCTTTACTTGCAAGATTAATCATATATTTTGAAAACAACTTTAAAAGTGACTATATTTCTTTCCTTCCTTCTTTTGTGTGTGTGTGTGTGTGTGTGTGTGTGTGTTTGTGTGAATGTGTGTACTAGTGGCTGAGAAAGCCAGAAAAGGGGGTCAGATTGTTTGGAACTGAAGTTACAGGTGTTTATGAACTCCTGATATGGGTACTGGGAACCAAATCTGGAAGTTACTGGCAGTTGTGAGCCACTATATGTGAGCACTGAGACTCAGCTCGGGTCCTTTGCAGGAGCAGAAACTTCTCTTAACCACTGAACCATGTCTCCATCAATTCTCTTTGGCTGGATTAGGTGCTAAAAATAAACAAGGAGTGCTAATCTTTCTAGACTCCAACCTCTAAAACTGCACTTGATGCCAATTTTACAATAATCTTGAAGAACATAAGAGAAGCTGAGGGAGAGATACAAGAGAAAAAAGAAGAAATCATACTAACTTCTCAGTTCTCTGCGCTAAGTGGAAATGAACACAACAGACTAAAACCAGACATCAGCTGGAGGCTTAGCTGAAGCAGGAGCCTGGGTTCTGATCGCAGCACCAACCTCCCCCCAAAAACAATGAAAAACAAAAGAAATAGATACATAGATATTAAATAAACACTTGATGTGTTACAGGAAATCCATGAGTATAAGACAGTATTGTACATCTAAGGATGGAGAACAAACTGGAGAGTGTGTTCCTTTGGAACTTTTGGAAACATAAAGAGGAGAAAGGAGGACAAATGATGTTAAAGACACTGGTTAACAAACTATATTCAGAAAACTTAGAACCAGGAGCCTGCACTAAATATACCCAAGGCTTGTGGAAGGTGGAATAAAGAGGATTAGCTGTGAATTTAAGGCTAACTTGGGCTATACAGTAAGTTCCAGGACAGCCTGAACTACATGAGAACTTACCTCAAAAATATACATGTAAAAAGACTGTTTTTCAGCCCAGGGTGGTGGTGTATGTTTTTAAACCCAGCACTCTAGAGGCAGAGGTAGGAGGATCTCTGAGTTTGAGACCAGCCTGATCTACGTAGAGAGTGTCAGGACAGCCAGGACTATGTGGACAGGCCCTGTCTGAAAAAACAGATAATGGCCAGGTAGTGGTGGTGGAGGTGTGGTGTGTGGGAATGACAAACAAAACAAAAACCTCTTTTTGAAAATTGTTAAAACTGGACCCAACTCACATATACAGGAGTGAGCAGGTAATAGAATACACAAAATACAAAATAAATTGTAACACAGTCATACAATGGGAGAGTGCCCAGCAGCTACCACTGCTGCACAAAATGCAGATGGCTGCTCCAGAAATAAGAATAGAAAATCAGACACGCACCATATGGTTCCAACTAGAAAACATCAAAAGTGAAATTAATCTATGATGGACTGATCAGGGAGGTGCAGAAGATCTGCTGGGTAATGGCCATGTTCTAGATTTTAATCTGAGCCATGATTACATATTGATATGTATGCACTGAGCTGTACACCTATTCTATTTCCAACTGTGTATATTCGACTGCAACTGAAAAATGAAAAAGAGATAGAATAAGGTAGGAGAAGAGAGGAGATCAGATTTATTATATCATGCCATTGTTTTAAACAACATAATTAAGAATCACCAAGAATCAATAGTGACCTCGGGGACTGTGGTGGTACCTCAGCTGGCAGTGTGGTGCCTGTCTAGCATCTAGAGAAGTCCCCTGCATATGACTCACACCTGGAGTCCCAGAAGGAATATTAGAAGTTCTAAGTCATCCTTAGCTACATAGTGAGTGTGAGGTCAGCCTAGACTTTATGAGACGACCATGTCTTGAAAAAAAAAAAAAAAAACCAAAAGACTTGTGGCAACTTCTTCAAAATTCTGTTTTGTTATGAGGCCTCAAAGCCCAGTACTTTCAAACAATGCAGTGTTTGTTCTTTGGTTATGTCAGAACAGTTTTCTTCACAGGCCCATCTTGTGAGTGATTCATCTTACTGCTATTTGTCCTTGAACAATAGCAGGCTTTATGAACACAATCAGTAAACCATTTACTTAGACCTAGGGACTACTGCCAATGAGAAGAGCACCCAAGTAACATGGCTGCTGCCCCATGAACACTGAAGGTGAATCAAGAATGGCTTGGGAAAATAACCCCTCAAAGGGTTACTCAAAAGTTCACCCTCTCAAGAGTAAATACCTCACACTAAGAAGTGACAGCTGGTGGAGGGGGAGGGAGGCCCAGGAGAGAAGAGCTCTGGCTGCCCTTGGAGAGCAGCATCTCTATGGAGGCTCACAACCATTCTTAACTCCATTCAGAGAACTGACACCTTCTTCTGTCTCCTCAGAGAACAGGCACAGTGAACACATATGCATGCAGGCAAAACACATACACACATAAAATAAATACGTTTTTTTGTTTTTGTTTTTTTGTAAAGAAAAACCAATACGTTTAAAAGTCAAAATATTGGTGCTCTAGAGGTAGGTAGCCCAGGGGTTAAGAGCACCGACTGTTCTTGCAGAAGATCTGGGTTCCATTTCCAGGGCCCACATCAAGCAGCTCACAACCACTCATAACTCCAGTTTCAGGGGATCCAATGCCCTCTGACATACTTGACACTAAACAAACAAATGCATCAATGAACAAACAAACAAATAAACAATTTAAATATAAAAATAAAAAGCCTCAGGAGGCAGAGGCAGGAGGGTCTCTGTGAGTTCAAGGTCAGCCTGATCTACAAAAGCAAGTTACAGGAGAGCCAGGGCTGTTAAACAGAGAAACCCTGTCTCAAAAAACAACAACACAACAACACCACCAACAACAAAAAACAGAACAAAATAAAATAAATAAAAAGTCAAAATGCAATAATATAACAGACACCTACCATTCACTAGAGTCAACAAGGCTAAAATACATGACAAAATATAAAATATGATTTAAAATGTTTATATCTGTCTATATTTGCAGTGGGAAGATTTCCATGATGGGGTAGAGGTAATTAACTATTGCCATAATAATAATAATAGCATATTAATTATATATTGAATTATATACATAAATATAATATTAATATAGTAATAATATATAATAATATATTTTTAAAAGTCAGAGTCTCACTATGTAACTCTCTAGGATACGTCCTGGAACTCACTATGTAGGTCAGACTGTCCTTGAATTCACAGAGATCCTTCTGCCTCTGCCTCAGCAGGTGCCACCATGCCTGGCTCAAAAATTTTTCCTTTAAGGACACAGTGACCTTGGGGGCCCAAAAAGGGCAATGGATCCCCAGAGTTACAGATGGTTGAAGGGTGCTATGTGGGTTCTGGGAATCAAGCCAAGGTCCTTTAGAAGAGTAGAGATTGTTCTTAAACACTTAATCATCTCTCCAGCACTTGGTTTCTATATTTTCAAAATAATATATTAATATAGGATACTATTCTACTTAATAAAAAAGTTTCAATTGGAAAAAATTGAATTTTATAAAAGAAAAGAAATTTCACTCACCATCTAAAGTAATGATATACTGTAGTCAGGGTCCTAAGACTAAGGCCAAATCATTTTAATTTTACCTCTGAGCTTCCCTAAGTCAAGAAGCCCAGGCATTAATCTTAAAGTGGTCAAAGATGTGCCACAAAAGAAGAAACGCAAGTGAATCTCCAACCAGCCTGCCAATTAACATCTAATCCCTAGCAACCAAATGCAAGAAGCCATACCTAACATCAAACACGGACAAGTCAGATGGGTCAGCTCACTGACAGAATGTTTGCCTGGCACGGGCAAGGCCCTGGGTCTGATCCCTGGTACTTACAGAAAAAGGAAAAGTTACAGGTGGAAATTATGCAGGAAGCGTTGGGAAAGAAAGTTTAATTCCAAGTGTAACTTTTGCGCTGAACTGTGGCTACCCAAGTGAGCTGAGACAAACCA
>CAJQZJ010000338.1:49331-60421 GCA_907164525.1 Lophiomys imhausi | reverse complement strand
ACACACACACACACACACACACACACACACACACACACACACACACACACACTCACTCACTCACAGTCTCTTTATATCTCTGTCTTTCTCTCTCTCCATGGTCCTGAACTCTTCCCCCACCTCCTGCCTGATGAGTAAAAATAAAATCTTTAAAATGCCTATAGTGAAGCAGTAGAAAAAGACGGTGCACTTCTGGGAACTCTTAGTGTGGGAACTTCAGCATGGCTGTTGCAGCAGGGCTTCTCCAGTCATTTCTGCTGGGAGATTAAGTGCCAAATGTAACTATCTGCAACTTACTACTTGCTCTTTCCCTGGAAGTCTCATGTCTTGGGTTCTCTGCTCCACCCAAGACTCCTGATCCAGTTGGCTGCCTCAGTGGGGCTTCCCCAGTGGATTTCAGCTGAATGTTTGTAAATTCCCAAGCTGGTGATGATAACTTTTGTTTACTCTCTGCATTGGCTACTCCACACGTCACTGTGGGCTATCTGCCTGATTTGATGATGTTTTGTTATCTGCTACTTCTATCTGACACTCCATTTATTCTTTTGTTTTTATTCAACACTGAAAGCCTGGCTACTGTCAGTCATTCTTCAGAATGTACAGAACACTGAGCTTGGTAGTGCACATTTGTAATCCTAGTGCTTGGGAGGCTAAGACAGAAGGATTCTAAGTTCAAGGCAAGACTATGCTTCATAGCAAGACCCTGGCTCATAAAAGAAAACAAACAAAACCTCCTAAAAATGAATGTTAAGACTCAAAGATCTCTCTCTCTCTCCACTTCCTTCCCTTCTCCTCTTCCTTCTTTTTTCTTTTTTAAAGACAAGCCCTGGCATGGAACTTGCCATGTAGACATGCTGGCCACCTGCCTCTGCTTCCTGGTGCCAGCATTAAAGGTGTAGGACACCATACCTATTGAAACAAATATGAGAAGCAGTTGAGGATTCAAAGGCCAGCCAGTTTTTAGCAACAAAAATTCACCATTTCTGCATGTAGAATTTCATTAAAATGGTCAGAATCTTACTTCACTAATCAAATAAATATTTTCTAATTCCATTTTCAACTTTATAACTTTACCCATGTTGCTAAATAAGAGGGAAAAGAAGAGTTAGAAGAAATATATAGCAACGGACTTATGAGATGGCTCAGCAGATAGTCATTTGCTTGCAAGCATGACAACATGAATTCCACTCTCAGGGTTCACATGATAGATGGAGAGAATGGATTCCTGAAAGCTGTCATCTGACCGTCACGTTCACAGGGTGGCACGCACACAGATGTAATAAGACACATGAATAGATCTGGAAGATGTGAAGCAATATTGGAGGAAGCACGAGATAAACGTCTGTAGTTCTGGAATATCATCTTGTCTCTCATTAAAAAGTGTCATGCCTGGATTGCTTAATCCATGAAACAGAGGCCACTCAAGCAACAAGCTTCTAGGAGAATGCAGGAATCCCATGAGCTCCCTATGAACTATGCTGTGTCCATTAAGAGAAAGTTGACCTTATGATCCTGGTGGAAGAATGTGCAATTATGTATCTAGTTGCTGTGATTCTCCACACAGTTGGCACTGTGGTTTGAACATCAAATATTCCTCACCCTCACAGGGTTGTGTGTTGAATTTGGCCTCTGGCTGGTCCTTTGGAATGTGGGACCTGCTGGGTGAGTCTTGAGAGTTAGAGCCTGGCCCCACTTTGGGCTGGATGCTTGCTTCCTGGTCCACTTGCATAATGTGATCTTCCTCACAACCTGCTGCCACAACCATGATATTCCCACTGCCATGACTTTCCTGCTGTGATGGACTCTGGCCCTTGAACTGTGAGCCAAAATAAACCTCTCATCCCTTACATTTCTTCTGTTGGGTATTTAGTCAAAACTAGCAGAAAATGACCAATATAGCAGGGAGGCAGACAGCAAGGAAAGTAGGAAAAGATAATGGAGGGGCTGGAAGATGGCTCAGAGGTTAAGAGCACTTACTATTCTTTAAGAGGACCAGAGTTTCATTCCTAGTACTATGTCAGTAGCTACTAGCAGCTCCAACTCCAGGGGATCAGATGCTTTCTTCTAGCCTCTGCTGGTACACGCATGGCATATAACACACACACACACACACACACACACACACACACACACACACACAGAGCAGATCTTTGAAAAAAAAGTTGCAAGTCATGTGAATCAACAGTAAAAGCCACACACTTCCACATTCATTCTTCTGTTTTCATCTCTTCTGCCATCAGTGGTTGTTAGGAAATGAAAAGAATTTCGTATAATGGATTTTATGATAATTATCCTTCTATAGACCTGCGGTAGAATATACTTAGAGTATTTATTTCTATGGTCATGAAATAATAAGCAATGTCCTATATAGATCATGAAAACAAACATATACATATATACACATGTATGAATGCATACATACATATATATGTGTATGCACAGGTGTGCAAGTGAGTGTTTTAAAGGACTAGGATTTTAAGCAACCCTGTTGAGTCCTGGAGTCTCAACAGTACACACAGTCAAGCTCCTGTCAGTGGTCACCTCTTAAGCATAGAAAGGTGACTTGTGATTTAAAAGATCTGTGAAGTGTTAACAGCCCCAGTAAGTTTGATGATTGCTGTTGAATTTGTTCTAGAAAAATCATAGACTGATTCAGGGTTGAAGAGGAATGGAATGAACTTAGCTGCCTGCCATCTGTGCCTAGTTTAAAGACTGAAAAGGATATTGCTCACATGTGCTCACTAATCCTGAAAGTGTGTTCTCCAAGGGGAGGTCTTGAGCAAACATGTGGAAGCAGAGAAAAGATGGAACTGCTCACAGAGGACTTTACACATGTATGAGTAAGCCACCCGAGAACAGGAGGGAAAATCCAGGGAGATTTACCAGAAAAGGGCCAAAGGTAGCAGCAACAACTGAATCCGTAACATCCAGACAAAACAAAACAAAACAAAACACTGAGAACATTTGCCCTGGAATGTATCCTGCTCAGCTTTTAAGTACATGTGCTAAGCCAAGGGCTGAAGGAATGGCTTCTTCTCCCTGTTCCAAAAGCAATTTGCTTATCCCTCTACCCTATCCAAGTACTTCCATTCTGTCTATGCCATTCTTCATTAGCGCCAGCTCAGACCTGGACTAATTTAACTTATCAAACTCATTAGTTGTCTTTTATTCTTTAGCAGCACAAAGCCTCAAAGCTGAAATATAAGAAGAGCACACCAGTATGCCAGTCAGGATCTCAACAGGGGCCAGGTAGCCCACAAAAGAGACCATCAAAACAGTTCTCTGACCATCAAAAGGTGTTCAGAGAACCGATTTTACAAGGTATAGGCAGGTGAGGTAAAACAGATAAGGAATGGCAGACAGGGTTCTTGAGGAAGCTATTAAGATCCCTAGGCAGAGGCAAGGGGTGGGAGGAGGTGCTGCAGCGGGCAGGTTCTGAGCTATAAGAGAGGTCCACCCACCAAGAGCTGTGGCCACAAGATACCAGAGTACCCTATGCTTATGATGGCACTAGCTGGAATCTGTGGAATTGATTTAGATGTGTTGTTCAGTCATAAAGAAGAATGAAAGGATATCATTAGCAAGAAAAACACAGAAAGCATCAGTCAGACTTCTCTACACAATATACATATAGAGATCTATGCAAATATCTTTAGGAACTTAACCACTCACAAGGTTCACCTCACTGCAGTGTGTCATTCAAAATGAAGACAATCCTAAACTCTACTACAAATTCTAACTTAAAATAACACAAGTCCAGGCTAGCATCAAACTCAAAGATCCACCTGCTTCTGCCTCAGGAGTGCTAGGACTAAAGACATGCTCCATCACATCTGGCTTAAATTTATTAAGTTTGTTTTCTCTTTTATCCATGCTTTACAGATGTTAAAAGTACAGGCTTAACTTTCCAAACAGGTGATCTAGCACTTTGTACAAATAAGAATGAAGTCCCAGAGCATCTGAATGTGTGGATGTCTGTTTACATACAAATACATCCTGTGGATATCTGTAATCTGTCTTTGATAGAAACAGAAATGCCATACCTTTGGAGAATTGATAGCTGCATTTTAATCCTAGGAAATCTATCATTTATTTATTTATTACTTATCTATTTCTTTCAGCACTCTTGTTTTAATTTTATTTTTATTCCTTCAAATAACATCTCAATCACAATCCCTTCCCTACTCCCCCTCCAGTTCCATCCTCCTACTCTCTTCCACCTCACACCCCCTCATCCGCTTTCCCCCCTTTTTTAAGTTTAAGGTATATCTTTTCTCCCCAACAGTTCCCCCTTTCAGTCCAACAAATAGCTCTTTCTCTCATAACAACAAATACAATACAAAACAACAAGAATAATTAGTCTACAATTATGAGAATTATAAGGCTTAGCGTACATTCCCAATGTCCAGTCCATATGTATTTGGCACCTGACTTTAACATTCTACTATCTAACCATCTCCATGAGTTTAAAGTTCTATATCTAACTCAGCTTTCATACTAACTTGCCTCACAATTTTAAAAACATCTTCTTAGATACAGAACACCCTCTTAATCCCTAAACAACTCAAAATTTAACTACGAGACTGTAACTATGTAGTCTTCAACCACATCAGAGATCTGAGAAGGATAAATTGATTGTACAGGAAGTGCAGGGCCAGCAGCTTCCAAAACTAAGAAATGACAGACAATTAGCTGCCTGGACAGTTAGTTCCCAATTTCTCTACATACATTAGAGCATCTATCTTCAGCCTTTTGACCCCATTGCTCTGACAGACATTAATTATAAAGCAGGAATTATGAAGGACTTGCATACCCTGTCTTGGCAGAGCTAGGCTGTCAACTTACCTGCTTCCAAGTTTTGTCCTTTTCGGACAGCATTCTGTTTACAGTTGAAGCAATGGATTTTTCTTGCCCAGTGACAAGCTCTCCACTAATGCAACCATCTCCAACTGGAGATTCTTCAATGTTCATCATCTACTTGGAGTAGAATAGGGAGTGCTGTCAGGAGCTGACATGTCACGATATCAAAAAAATCTTAAGTTAAGAAAACATCTTTGAATGCCATATTCTACAGATCTCTTGAGGTTGAAGACCACCTATCTATCTCCATATATTTGGATAAGCAAATGTTTCTTGTCTCTTAGCAACTTGATTTATGATTAACTTAGAAAACATCTGTGATAGACTACCCTAGTATCTAAAAAAATGACATACTTGAATAAAGAAATTAGTTTGCTTTTCTTAATTATCCTAAACAGTTCATGACAGTTGCCAACAAAAAGCCAAAATTTCACATTTCATTTTTAGGTGTTACCTAGGTGCAATACCTTAAAAAGAGTTAACCTTAATTTTGCATTAATATGCAAAGATCAATACCAATGCAGCCAAAGTCATTCCCATGTGTACTTGCACTTCCATCATCTAAGGCCCTCTGGAACTCTTCACCATGGAGAACTCTTGAGAGGTGTAAATCCTTTGTCTCCTGAAGTCTAGATTCCTTATTCCTCAGTCTCTTTTTTTAAAATGTTTATTTATTACTTCAGGTTACATCTCTATCACAGTGCCCTCTTTCTACCCCTCCCAGACCTGACCTCCCACCCTCTACCCCCATCCCTTCCATCTCACACCTCTGGAGTGGAGTGTCCCTACATATCAGTCCTCCACCCCAGTTCAGCAGTCATATGAGGGCCAAGAGCCTTCTCATACACTGGGGGCCTACAAGGCAGCACCACTAGGGCAAAGTGTCTCATTGATAGGAAACAAAGTCTATGTTCCTGTTCCCTTTGGTGTGTTGGTTGTAGTATAGTTATCTTGTACTATATGGCTAAAATATGATTATTACTGAATAGATGCCATGTGCATCCTTCTGAGTCTGGGTTAGCTCATTCAGGATGAGCTTCTCTAGTTCCACCCATTTGGCTGCAAATTACATGATTTTGTTGTTTCTGATGGCTGAGTAGTGTTCCATTTTGTAGAGGTACCACCGTTTTTTTTTTTTTTAATCTATTCCTCGGTTGAGGGACATCTGGGTTGTTTCCAGTTTCTAGCTATTACAAATAAGGCTGCTATGAACATAGATGAGGAAATGTCCTTGTGATTTGGTGAGGAATCATGTGGATGTATACATAGAAGTGATATGGCTCGGTCTTCAGGTAGAGCTATTCCAAGTTTTCTAAGATACTGCCAAACAATATAAAATACCTGGGGGTAACTCTAACCAAGCAAGTGAAAGACCTGTATGAGAAAAACTTGAAGTCCTTGAAGAAAGAAATTGAAGAGGGCTTCAGAAGATGGAAAGATCTCCCATGCTCATGGATAGGTAGGATCAACATAATAAAAATGGCCATCCTGCCAAAAGAAATATACAGTTTCATTGCAATTTCTCAGCCTCTTGCACGCTGAAACACCTTCTCTCTTTATCATACAGGTAAGCATGGGAACTTGCCTTTGTTTTAATGCTGAGTATGGAGGGTTTCTGGAAGATGGGAATGAGACTGTTCTCTGTAGAGCTTGAAGGGCTTCACTGGCCCATAGTGCACCCCAGGGGGGGACACACACATACAAGGTATTTCCCCTGTTTGCTCAGGGTGACTTACACTCATTTCACACTCACTGACGAAGTCACTGAATACTATACATCACAGAGCATGATGCACTTAGGAGGCAGATGCAGGAGGATTGCCATGAATTCAAGACCAGACTGGGGTAGACAGTAAGTTCCAGACAAGTCTGCTACAGAGGGAAAGCCTATTTTCAAACAAACAAACAAACAAACAAACAAACAAACAAACAAACAAACACATGAATGAATGGATAGAAGACAGGGTGTAGGGTTGCAGGAGCTGGAGGGAAGGAAATTAGTGGAAGAAGAAAGGATAGGAAGAAAAAGTAAAGAAATAAGAAAAGAGGGTCCAGTACAATGGCTCTTCAGGTGAAGATGATTGTTGCCACACCCGATTTCCTGAGCTCAATCCCTAAAACCCACACAAATGATGGGCAAAGAAAACCATTTCTACCAAAGAATCCACATCTTCCAAATCAACAGTATCTCCCCAAATGTACTTCAGGTAGTCCTCAGTTTCCTGCCTCTTTCAAAGCATGGCAGTCCCCTGTAGAGTGAAAATCCTCAACACCCTCCACACCAGATTCTTTAAATATGCAGAGTCATCAGGTCCAACAAGTTTAGTTAACATTGCAGAGTCTGAGTCACTGGCTCTCCCCCAAATCACCTGTCATGATGACCCATGTTCCTATGACCCACCTCTGATCCCCTCCCTCATTCTACTCCCCACACCCTCTCCTGCTTAATTCCTTCCCTTCATCCACTTGCTGTGTCTATTCTACTTCCCTTCTGAGTGAAATTCAAGCATCATCCTTGGGCCCCCTTTGTTACTTAGCTTCATTAGATCTGTGAGTTGTAGTATGGTTATCCTGTACTTTATGGCTAATATCCACTTATAAGTGAATACATTCCATGCATGTCTTTTGGGGTCTGGGTTACCTCACTCAGGATGGTCTTTTCTAGTACTATCCATTTGCCTGTAAACTACATGATTTCCTTATTTTTAATAGCTGAGTAGTATTCCATTGTATAAACGTGCCACAGTTTCTTTATCCATTCTTCAGTTGAGGGACATCTGGGTTGTTTCTAATTTCTGGCTATTACAAATAAAGCTGCTATGAACATAGTGGAGCAATTGTCCTTAAGGTATAGTGAGGTATCCTCTGGGTATATGCCCAGTAGTGGTATAGCTGGGTCTTGAGGTAGAATTGTTCCCAATTTTCTGAGGTACCACCAGATTGATTTCCAGAGTGTTGTACAAGTTTTCACTCCCATCAGCAGTGAATGAGCTTTCCCCTTTCTCCGAATCCTTCCCAGCATGTGCTGTCCCTTGAGTTTTGATCATAGTTATTCTGACAGGTATAAGACAGAATGTCAGAGTTGTTTTCATTTGCTTTTCCCTGATGATTAAGGATGTTGGGCATTTTTTCAAGTGTCTCACTTCCATTAGAGATTCCTTTGTTGTGAATTCTTGGTTTAGTTCTGTACCCCATTTTTTAATTGGTTTATTTCATTTTTTGGTGTTTAATTTCTTGAGTTCTTTATATATTTTGGATATGAGCCCTCTATCGGATGTGGGCTTATTTAGTGAAGATCTTTTCCCAATCTGTAGTCTGCCATTTTGTTTTAATGACAGTGTTCTTTGCCTGACAGAAGCTTCTCAGTTTCAAAAGTTCCATTTATTACTTGTTGATCTTAGTATCTGAGCTGTTGATGTTCTGTTCAGAAAGTTGTCTCCTGTACCAATGAGTTCAAGGCTTTCCCCTACTTTCTCTTCTATTAGATTTAGTGTGTCAGGCCTTATGTTAAGGTCTTTGATCCACTAGGACTTAAGTTTTGTGCAAGGTGATAAGTATGGGTCTAATTTCATTCTTTTAGATGTTGGCATCCAGTTAGACCAGCACCATTTGTTGAAGATGCTGTCCTTTTTCCATTGTATGGTTTTGGCTTCTTTGTCAAAATTCAAATGACCATAGGTGTGTAGGTTTATTTCTGGGTCTTCAATTTGATTCCATTGATCAACCAGTCTGTTTTTATGCCAGTACCATGCTGTTTTTATTACTATTGCACTGTAGTATAGCTTGAAATCCAGGATGGTGATAATCCAGATGTTCTTTTATTGTTCAGAATCATTTTACCTAGTCTGGGTTTTTTTTTGTTTTTTCCATATTAAGTTGAGAATTGTTCTTTCAAGGTCTGTAAAAAATGTGTGGTATTTTGATAGGAATTGCATTGAATCTATATATTGTTTTCAATAGGATGGCCATTCTTAATATGTTGATCCTACCCATCCATGAACATGGGAGATCTTTCCATCTTCTGATATCTTCTTTGATTTCTTTTTTCAGAGTCTTGAAGTTCTTGTCATATAGGTCTTTCACTGCTTGGTTAGAGTTATCCCCAGGAATTTTATATTATTTGTGGCTACTGTGAAAGGTGTTGTTTCCTTAATTTCTTTCTCAGCCAGTTTCTCTTTTGTGTAAAGAAGGGCTACTGATTTTGCTTTTTTTTTTTAGTTAATTTTGTATCTAGCCATTTTGGTGAAGGTGTTTATCATTTGTAGGTACTCTGGTAGGCTTTTTGGGTCATATATGTATACTATCAAATCATCTGCAAATAGGGATACTTTGACTTATTCCTTTCCAATTTGTATCCCTTGATCTCCTTTGGTTGTATTATTGCTCTGGCTAGGATTTCAAGTACTATGTTGAAGAGATACGGGGAGAGTGGGTATCCTTGCCTTGTTCTCTTTAACTTCTGTAGGTCTTGTAAATGAGTGGGCCTGGGGCTTGGGCATGTTTACACACAGAGAAAGGCAGCCAGCAAGCCTGTGTAAGCACGGAGGTCAATGCAGATATTCCTTGAGGATCCTCTCTGCCTGCACCATCAACAGTCATGATTCATGAGGGACTGGTAATCCCCTTTGAGGCATTTTTTAAAGCTTAATAAAAATGAAATAACCAAGAAGGATTTAATTAACTCTTAACAATGCAGAAATGCCAGGACATCTAGGGAAAAGGACCAGAAACTTCCTATGGGGTAAGATCAGGACAACCTTAATATGCACACTGGTGAGAGTCTAAACTTTGGGCAAATGCCAGGCATTCCATCATGCTTTGCCTTTTATCTTGAAGAATATGCAATCTAGCTTTTAGCCCAGCTTGTTTAAACATGCTTACCAACACATACAGGGATACAATTGCTTGTTTCCATTCAAAGGTGACCCAATAAAAGACTACTGATAAATAATGGTGTAGGCTCCCTCAAAACTGCTTTGAATAGCCCATACTGCAACAGAATATCTTTGTATCCTACCCTTGCAGGAACTATATTTTCCTGCTTTACAGGCAATAACAACTTTCATGAGAGCTAAGCATTGGGAAGCCATGCTAACATTTGTGAGGCAGCAAAGCCAAGAGTGGCTGGCAAGGCCCGGGTAGGCCTCAGTGCACAGGGTTGACAATGGCCTTTTCCTGGTTTCTACATCACACACAAAGATAACGAAGGCACTTCAACTGGGCTGTCAATGGTTGCTTCTACTGAATCTTTCCCTAATAGCAGATGCAAAAGCAAGCAGTCTGTGTATTCATGGGGGTATTTATGAATCCACCAGCATTATGAAAATGTTTAAATGACAAATCATAAATAATGTGGTGGGCCCCAGCACCAGCATCAAGCCCCAGAAAGGAGGTTCCTGCATAGGGCATAGTACAACACAGGCCAAGTCCATAACTGTAATGACATTTTATCACTTTAAAATCTGCTTATGATCAGGCATGGTTGTGTGCACCTTTAATCCCAACATTCAGGAGGTAGAGGCAGGAAAATCAAACCTGAGTTCTAGTTCTGCTTTCTCTCTCTGGATTATCTTCTCTGAACTTCAATTTCCTTCTGCGCCTGAGGATGTGGGTTTCCCAGAGCCACTCTGAACCTCTGTGGGATGATGTAGCAGTGGGAGTTTATAATCTGACTACTATATGGCCACCCTAAGGAAGAGCCTGTACTTGGCTGATGAGTCTCAAAGATATACCAGGAAGTAAATCGTACCGTGCAGAGAGCTAAAGTGAGAGCAGCTTCCTGCACTGAGTGCTAAGGCCATTCTTGAGAAATTGTGACATTCCTACCTGGACTAGCACCAACTGAAAATATAAAGGGCCACTTACTTCTGAGCTTGCACTCCTCGCCCTGTGCCCTACTGCCATGGAGAAAGGCTGGGGTAGAAGACAGGCCTGCTTCTTGGTGATATTGTTTTCCGGTCACAATACTTTCATTTACATATACAGTAGTTTTAAAGAATTTATCTATTTTTATTTTATGCGGATAAATGTCTTGCCTGTATGTATTCTGTGGTGGTATAAATAGGAATGGCAGCCATAGACTCATGCATTTGATTGCTTGGTCTAGAGGGAGTGGCACTATAGGGGGTGTGGCCTTGTTGGAGGAGGTGTGTCACAGTAGGGGCATCACTCAAACTTGCACCTTCAGTCAGGACTTTGATATCAGTTGGCCACATTCTAAGTCTTTTACT
>CAJQZJ010000338.1:0-49321 GCA_907164525.1 Lophiomys imhausi | reverse complement strand
TCAGTCAGGACTTTGATATCAGTTGGCCACATTCTAAGTCTTTTACTTCTTGGTGCCAAGATGTGAAGTGAGACCTGAACTAGGCCCTGTGTGTTTTAAAGAGCTGGAGAAAAGCATGTCTGTACAACCCTAGATATGTACCTTGCAGTCCCAAGTGCCACTATGAAAATAAAAGTTTCTTGGGCTTTTCTTCTGGTCTGGGACTGAATATAATTTAACATAATCATAACCCAAGAAGATGTGGGGCCCTTCCTGATTTGTGTAGCTGAGAATAAAATTTCTCAGTAATTATTCAATATGAATAACATTTCATAAGAGGAAAAAATGCCTTCTACTTCCTCAAGATAATCCTTCCTTTGACCTCAAGGCATTGGGTTAAATCTTTTATTTCTGCACTGAATGCATCATATGCTCCTTTTTCAGTTTCATCCACATGCCCCACCCTCCACTAGACTGACATGTTCTTAGCTGCAATCACTTCTAATTTCATTGTTCTTGTTCCTGGTCTCAGTGCTTTGCATTTTCTGACTCTAAGAAATGTCTCTTTGAAATTCAATTTATCTCATTGTTGCAATAAAAAGATAGAACCCGGGGGTAACAGCCTATGCTTAGCAGCTTAACATGGTGAGACTTTGGGTTCAATCTCTAATGTACACACACACACACACATACAGATATATACACAGACATCATATATACATACACACATACTCTTATATACATACAGACACATATATACATAGACACATATATATACATACACAAACACATATATACACACATACATACACAAGCATATACACACATATACATATATCCACACAGATACACATATACACATAGATACACATATACATATGTACATACACACATGTATACACATATATGCACACATATACACATACACATAGACACACACATATATACTTACATACACAGACACAGACACACAATACAAAAGGGAACTGGTGTCATAGAAAAATCCATCACTAATTCTAGAAGAGAATTTCTAAAGATAAGACTAAATGGCTTTCATAAGCAGGGTCTACAAGTCTTTTATATAAACAAATGCAATGTAAGATGGAGACTAAACAATTATTTGATAAAAATTTTCAAGGGTAACAGTAACAACAACTCAAGCCTCAACAATCTTTTCAATTCAGTCAGACACAGATTTTTAAATAAATAAATCACTCTTCTTCTACTTGGACATTTCTGGAACACAAATGACCCTTCAGTGAACTCAAATTTCAAGGCAGGCATGTGTTTGTAGTGTTTGTACTAAGATAGGTGGCTTTAATTCAAATCCCAATACCTAATATATTCAACCCTTTGACAGACTCATGCTCAATATATAAAGCAGACATTCATTGGCCTCAGATTTATAATAAAAAATTAAAGCAGCTGGGCCGGGAACATGGCTGGATAGAGAAGGTGGTGTCTGGTATGGGTGAGGCCTTACATGTTTCCATAACACCTACCTCATATAAAGCTGAAGAAAAAAAGAAATGAACTCAAGTCTCAAGGGTCTTTTAAATAATCTCCAAAGGACTTAAGTCACTTATCACCATATACATGGACGACTGAGTAGGTTATGACTCAAAATGTGGAGACAAAATGAATAAAATGACAATGACAGAGATTAGTGGTAAACTTATCAACACTCAGTTTAGGCTCTGAAGTCACTTCAGAAGCAGTCGCTTTGAATTATCTTCAGAAGGTGATACATTAAAATTGTTCTTTCTTTTTAAATCATTGGTGCTGGGATTGAACCTATACACTGACGAAAACATCCATAAACTGGCAGTGGAGACACATACCTTTAGTCCCGGTACTTGGGAGGCACCAGCAGGTGGGTCTCTATGAGTTTGAGGGCAGACTAGTGGACATATCAAGTCCCAGGCCAGTCAGAGTTACATAGTGATACCCTGCCTCAAAAATAAAAATGCATATATTTACAGGATTTCAAAGACTGTCAGAAATAGTTATAACTTCTTGTAGGCTCCTGAAGTTCTTTACTTTAACTTAAAAGTTAAAGTGTGCCTTAGAGATACTGGCATTACTAAGATAACAATGACAGCTCTCACTGCCACCATCCCTCTTGCAACCACCTTTCCTGCCAAGGTGTGGTGGTGGTTTGAATGAAAACGGCCCCCATAGACTCATAGGGAGTGACATTATTGGAAATGTGGCCTTGCTGGAGGAGGTGTGGCCTTGTTGAAGGAACTATATCACAGGGGGTGGGCTTTGAGGTTTTAAAAGCTCAGACCAGGCCCAGTGGCTTTCTCTCTGTATTCCTGCTGCCTGTCAATCCAGATGTAGAACCCTCAGCTCCTTCTCCAGCACCATGTCGGCCTGCATGCCTCCCTGCTTGCTACCATGATGACAATGGACTAAACCTCTGAAGCTGTAAGCCAGCCCCAATTAAGAGCAGCCATGGCCATGGTGTTTCATCATAGCAATACAACTGTAATTAAGACACAGGGCCTTTCTGCCTATACTATCCAGTCCTCAGAGGGAAACACAATTATTTCCAGTTTACAGGTAAAATAGCAGCTATTTGAACGGAAGAAGCTGGCTCTGAGAGCACAGCTTGGTGGTCGAGTGCATGCCTACCCTGTCCCAGGCCCTGGGCTTGGTCTCTAGCTCTGCAAAAACAAAAAAATAAAAAATAAATAAATAAAAAGGGAAGCTTTGAAGCTGGGTCCTTTAACAGGCAGATATTCTCACTGTGATCTACTCTCAGATGCCTTTCTAGCATGTAAACTTCTCAAGTATGTAACTCTACATCTAAACCTCTCAGAGTTGAGAGATAGGTCACAGGCCATAAAACTGAAGGGGAGGAGGCACTTATCAAGGAGTTCTGGCTAGTAAGTGACAAACATAAATGGAATTCTCGATTTATCAGTGATGGGATAAACTAAATTAAAGACGCAAAAGAAATAATTCTCTGTTAACCAGTGTCAAACTAACATCAAAGCAAACAAAAATAGACTTCCCCCACTTTTTTTTTTTCTGGGGCTGAGGATTGAACCCAAGGCCTTGGGCATGAAGACCACCATCACTCTACCTGGAAGCTACATTCCCAGCCCAGGCTAGATTCTATTATTTTAGAAGATGAGTAAGCCTGTTTAGAGCTTTCCACACTAAACCAGCCATTAAAGACTGGAAACCATCTTAAGTTACAAAGATTAACACGACTGCCTCTCAATTCTTTCAAATAACTGATTTAGTCTAAATCAGTGGTTCTCAAGCTATGGGCCATAAACCCCTCAGGAGGTCTAATGACTCTCTCACAAGGGTTGTCTTATAGCATCAGAGAACACACATTTACATCACGATTCATAACAGCAGCAAAATTACAGTTACGAATTAGCAATGAAAATTTTATGGCTGGGGGGTCACCACAACCTGAGGTACAGTATTAAAGGGTCACGGCATTAGGAAGGTAGAGAACCACTGTTCTAAAGTCTAAAGGTAAAAACTAAATAAAAACCCTTTATTCTTGTGGCATTCTAGATATATAAACAGGGAATAAAGGAGAAATTTAATTGTCTTTATTACACACACACACACACACACACATTAAATGTAAAAAAAGTTGTTTTTTTGTTTTGTTTTGTTTTTTTGTTTGTTTTAAGACAGTGTCAGAATGTAGTTCTGGCTGTCCTGGGACTGGATTTGTGGACCTCACAGAGACCAGCCTGCCTCTGCCTCCTGAGTGCTAGGTGGGATTAAAGGCACAAACCACTGCATTAAGGTTTAAAATAAAATAACATTAAAAAGTTGTTTTTTGTTTTGAGAAAGTAAAGTGAAAAAGAAAACGTAAAATGTGAAGAGTCAGCGTTCTATGCACTTGGCACACACTCATTTGTTTACTTGGACTACCTGTCATATTTCCTTTTTCTGAATGAGGATACTGTGACACAAAATGGTTAGTAACTTGGCAGGATGACATAAGCAAGGGTCACTGTGACAGGAATTTAACCCCTGAATAAACTCTTTATAAAACAGAATATCAATTAAAGTAGGACAAATGACTGTACCCACCAAGGTCTGTTGAGGGACAGGCACTCCGGCCACAGTCCCCAATTCCCTCAGCGCACACTGCTGGCCTCTAATGAAGGACAATGTATGAGACAGGAGATGCTTTGGCCCTAGAAGGCAGTGAGTATTTCTATGAAAAATAACATAGGATTTGAATGTTTGCCAAAGTCAAGTTGGAAAAGAATTTAAGAGTGAATTGCAGGAAGAGAGGCAGTCATAGTCTGCCTATTTTATATAAAGAAACAACTGGGTTTAAGGAGGTTCACACTAAAGCCACAGTTCACACAATACAGAAATCTGAAACTGTAATGCATCTTTGCAATGGCCAGTGGTTCTAGGAAAAGAGTCACTTCTCCATCCTACCTTATCTCCCATTTCTCCCTCCATAGCTTTGCTTGTATGATGACACTTTTAAATTCACGTTTGAAGCAAGTAATACAGTAGTCTCCCATATCCTGAGAAGAAGAGGGAAGCTGATTCCCTGACAGCCCCTCCCCCCAATATCTGAAAGTGTAGTGATACCAACTCTTCTGGACGGGGAGGGGCAGACAGAGAGATTTTGTTTTGCTTTCTGATACAATCGGTCTCCACATCTCAACCAACCATGGATTGAAAATACCAGAGAGGGGTTTGGAGAGATTAAGTGATTAAGGATGCAAAGTGATTAATGATGCAAAGAACCCACATTCTTTAGGCTGAACCTCTAATCTGCAACTCACAACAGCCTCCAAAGGACCCGATGCTCTGGGGTGTCTATGCACTGCCCTCACATGCACTACTCCACACACATAATTAAAAGTACATATTAAATTAGTAAAAGAGAAAATACTAGCACATACCTGTACTGAACATATACAGATATTTTTTCCTTGACATTATTTCCCAAGTAAGGCATTTAATGGCCACTGACAGCAATTACAGTGTATTAAGTATTAAGAATACTCTAGAGATGATGAGGGATGTGTGTGTGTGTGTGGGGGGGGTAGCTACGATGGTGGCACAGCCTGGAAGGCTGTAGCATAAAGATGATGATTCCATGTCAGCCTGGACAATACAGTGAGACTCTGAATAGCAAGGGAAACAGCAATAATAAAGTATGTGGTAAGACCTGGGCACTTGAAAGCCACACTGACCAGAAATTTGGCCATCCTCTTTAAACTTCAAGAACTTTCTCCTAGGTATAAATGAAATATTTGTAAAGATGTCCTGGCCAGAAAAAATATTCCAACAACTACATAAAGGATATAGAAGGAAAATCTTCTATTTGCCATTTCAGCACCAAATTGTTTTCTTTTGAATAAAACACCAAGAGCCATGTGTAGTCATATTTTGATAGGCAAGAAACAGGACTTGGATGTCATTGAACTAACCATCAGTTCTGATTGGATAACTGAATAAGTTATACATTTACAATAGCACCAATACAAAAATCAACATATAATTTGAGGGTACAATAGTTATTATTACCCTTTATTTTTTTCCATGTTGAGCAGTGAACCTAGGGGCTGGCACAAGCTAGGCCAGCACCCTGTCGCTGAGGTATACTTTCAATCCATATATTTTAAGAACTAGGTACTCCCTAGTTTTGTCACTCACTGACTCTACTTGGGACATTTACCCCCGGGCCTCCGTTTTCCCACCCATTTAATACAGTCAACTAGCCCCTCTACTTCCTCTTCTATTGGATCCTGTGAGGGTAACGGAGACTAATATCCATAAACATGAGACTCTTTACAATTAAGGCACTAAAATTAAAATATTTCCAGAGCTCCAAGGCACTCCTGGAGGCATTCCTTCCAACCCTTCACTGTCCTGCTTTTCGCAGCTGCCTGTGCTGACTCCTGAAGAAAGACAAAAGACGAAGTGGGCCCCACGCGTGAGACACCAGATCTCGGACTGAGCCAAAGTTGAGGGTCCCGGATCCAGAGGCACAGTTTTGGGGTGGGACAAGTCTCGCAAAATTAGGTGAGTCGCCGATCAGGGAGGGTGCACAGCAGCGATCCGAACACGCAGCGCTTACCTGAGTCCGGCGGGTGGGTGCGGGATGAACACTCCACAGCTGGACCGCGGAGACTGCTTCTTCTTGGAGCGCCAGATGTGGAAGTTGGGGTGCTTTTTGGGGGCCTTGGACGGGCTGGCCTCCCTGGAGTCGCCCTGCGATGATGGCGACAGCGGCATCTCCCCTTGTGCGTCTTCTGAGAACTGCGGGTATGCTGACCTCCTGGCGCCCAGCCCCGGTGGAAGAACTCACCTGGGATCCAGCTCGCCTGCTTGTCTCTGCGCGCCGCCGGACCCGCCCCCTTGTCTCCGGCGGCGCGCTGGGCGGTGGAGTCGTTAAAGGCTGGGGACTGAGCAAGGCTGGGCGGCAGGAGCGCCCCACAGCGCTCCCGTGCGGTCAGGGCTGCAAGCCCAGGTGCGGAGGCCTCGGGAGCGGCTGCCTGCCGGGCAGCGACCCCTACTCGACATGCTGGGAACAGCGTCCCCAGAGCCTGGTCAGGTTTCTGCAATACCTAGGGTGCAGCTGCCATGGCTCATCACCTGGAGTTGTTGACAGTTCTTGACCCGTGTCTGGCTGGCATGGTGAGTGGTACCTTGGCCAACCTCACCTGGAGAAGGATGGGACAGGTACGTCCATCTCCTGGCTGGGACGCCTGGCCAATTAGGACTCCTTCACTCTGGGTGGCTTGGGCAATCACGTGCTGGGCGTTTCTGATGCTGTTTGTAAGCACAGGGTGCCAATTCTCCACTCCTCTTAAGAGTCAGAAGACTTAATGTGGACTCACATCCCATAAAGTGTCAAGAGATTAAAAACATATGGAGAAGAACATTAGCTAACCTTTCCAGTTCCGAAAGGGCTCAATATGTCCCTCACAGTGAATTAGATGTCAGTCCCTATGGTACGGGTCACCTATTTTACTGCTAGCAACTTTCTTTCCATAAGCCGAACTAATGTGTCTATTAGGGCAGTGGTATTAAGTGTAGGATGCACAGCAACAATTCTTTGGGCATCAGGTTATGAAGAGTTTTAAGACCACGACTCTAAAACTGAAGGCCACCATGCTGTAAAGCCTTCCTCGCGTCTTTGAAGATGCAGCTCAAGCTTTCATTCCTTTAGCTACTTATCTAGAAAGCATGCATTTTTATTTCATTGTTTTCCTTACATTCGTATTAAGGTAGAAACTACATATAAAATATACAAAATGACACATGCCTCTAATCCCAGCATTTAGGAGGCAGAGGCACGTGGATCTCTGTGAGTTCAAGGCCAACTCCAGGACAGCCAGAGCCACACAGAGAAACTCTGTCTGGAAAAACCAAAAACCAAACCAAACCAAACACCACTTTAATTTAGGTCTGGAGCTGAGTCTAAGTGCTTGATTAGAAATCTAGAGCACTGGGTTTGATCCTAACTGCTGAAGAATAAAACAAAACCAGACAGAAACACACCAGACCAGATAAAATGTAACCATAAAATTGTCCCAACTTGCTAGGCATGGTGGCCCACACCTTTAATCACTGTACTTGGGAGGCAAAGGTAGGCAGATCTCTGTGAGTTCCAGGCCAGCCTGGTCTATAAAGTGAGTCCAGGAGGGCCAGAACAGTTACACAGAGAAACCCTGTATCGAAAAAAAAAGAAAACAACAACAAAAAAGTCTCAACTTCAGAATCTCCCTACACTTCTAGTGCATTAATGTTCATCCTATAAAAGTCACCTGTTAATTCAATATTTTTCACCAGTGGGTAATTTGCCTGTTCTGGAACTTCATTTAGAGGAATTACACATATGTTTTTTTTAATTCAAATTCTCACCCTCTACACAGTGTTAATCCATGAAAATCATTCGTACTGGCTTCTAGCCATTTGAAAAATGTTGTATAAAATGATTGCATGGCATGACTCTACCGCAGTCAACTGTGGATGGACATTTAGATTGTTTTAATGTGAGCTGGTGTGAGCCTCAGACATAAGCATTCATTTTTATTGGACACACACACACACACACACACACACACACACACACACAGAGGGGTTCAAACCCTGAGTAACAGGATTGCATAGGCTCTGCATGGGTAAGTTCTATTGGAACACTGACAAATGGCTTTGTAGCATTTTTATGTATCTTCAACGGTGTTAGAAAATTCCAGTTCTTCAAGATCTTCATCAAAATTTAATATTCTAAGCCAGGAATGCTAGCTCACACAGTAATGCAAACACTGAGAAAGCTAAGCAGTAGAACTGGCTGGAGTTTGAGCCATCCTGGGCTACATAGTAAGTTCCAGGCCTGTATGGACTACTAAATGAGGCATTGTCTCAAGGAAGCAAGTATGTGGGTATATTAACATTCAATTTTAATCCCAGCACTGGGAAGGCAAAAGCTGTCAGATCTCTGAGTTTGAGGACAGCCTGGTCTAAGCCAGAGATATACAATGAGACCTTGTCTCAAGAAAAAAAAAATGTGTGTGTGGAGGAGGGGCTGGAGAGATGGTTCAGCAGTTAGGAACACTGGCTGTTCTTCCAAAGGACCCAGGTTCAAATCCCAGCACCTTCACAGTTCATAGCTGTCAATAATTCCAGTTCCAGGGCTCTGGACACCCTCACACAGCCATAAATGTAAGCATAACACCAATGTAGTTAAAATAAAATAAAATAAAAAAGAAAGAAAGATGGAAGGAAAGGAGGGGCAGGAGGAAAGACAACATTTTCCAGCCAGATCCGGACTTGAAGGACACTGAGAGACAGAGTATAATACACACCAAAAATAAAATATCAGTAGATATTTCAAGGCATACAAGACTTGTGAAAAGTTACCAACCCAGCCTAGACATGGAGGACAAAGAAAGAGAATAGCCAAGGAAGATTTGTAAAAAGTTGGCCCTTCAGCTGCTTAAAGGGCAAATATAAATGTAAGAAAGAAGCAGGAGAAGGGAGGAGAGAACTGAGAAAATAGAAGAAATGAAGGGCATGAAGAGAGGAAATCTTAAGTGTTTACTCATAGCTGTGCAGTCAGTAAATGTAATGAGTGACTAGGGCAGGAAGATTACTATAAGTCTGAGGTTAGCCTTGGCTACACTAAGGATCAGACTAACCTAAGCTACAAACAATACTGTGTCTCAACTCTCTTTCCCTCAAAATGACAAACCAAGGCAGGCACGGGGCAGATGCTTACATCCCAGCACTTGGGAAGCCGAAGTCAATGGTTTACACATGTATTTGAGGCCAGCTAGGTCTATCTTTAAAAAGTTTTTAAAAGCCAGGTATAGTAATACATGCTTACAATCTGCATACTCAGGAAGCTGATGCAGGAAGATTCTCAGGAATTAGACCCTGTTTCAAGAAAAACAAAAACAAACAAGACAGAAGAAGTTGGAATCACATTACATAGAACACACAGTAGCTGGGGTTAATTCAGTGCACTAAGACAGGCAAACAGATGATATGTAGTAAAACTGATATATATTCTAATCAAAGTATTTCAGACATTACTTTTCATTCAATGCAAATGCAGATTTATTCAGACTTGACTGAGAAGTTCATTTATCCAGGGACATTAGGTGCTTTGTAAAACATCTGGGAGAGCTGGGAACCTCAAAAATTCTCAGTCACTCTAGCAAGATGCTCTGGCAAATAAACTGTCTGTCAGCACCAAAGACTACTTACCAGCAACTCTGCCACTGGCCACCCCAAGAATCAAATGCCTGTCTACATAGACCTTGCCAAACGGTCAATCTCCTGCCTCACTCCCCTGGAAGACATATTACTCATTCTGGGGACTGGTACAGTCTATGCAGGTACACATGATTTGAGGAATCTGGGTTCTTTAGCTGTTTGCCAACTACAAGGAAATTTTGGCTGTCTAGATTCCAACTCAGAGAAATGGAATCCATGTGGTTAAAAAATTAGTCAATAGCAAAGGTATTCAAAGAGGTCATGTGGTCAATATGTGAACAATGGTCACTTCCAGAGCAAAGGGCAAAGAGGAATAAGAATTCAGAAGTGACTAACTGTGTCTTGGTGGCTCAAGGAAGTCATCAGCAAGGAGGTGACCAGTTTGTGAGTTGTCACTGATGAATAATGAATAAGAATTTACCAGAGAGATGAGAGGGTGTATAGTCCAGGAAGAATAAACAAGATGGGTCAAAGGCAAGGATTACAGAACAGCATGCATTGCTGATAGGGAAGCTGAAGAAAAGGGCAGGAAGTGGGAAGACAGGCAGGAGATGAGATGGGTAAAATCATCTTAAATCTTCTCCAAAGGTTCACATAATAAAGGCCAAAACCCTACTATGGTGTGATTTGAAACTGGTGGGCCCTTTAGAGAGGTGTTAGGAGGTCCCCCATCACTGGAGGTGTGTCCTTGAAGGAGGTAATTGGATCCTAGACACCATCTTCTGCCTTTCTCTTTTGCTTTGTGACCATGAGGTGAGTGGTCTTCCTCTGCTGTCACCCTTGCCATAAGGGGCCACCTCACCACAGGCCCAAGAGCAGAGGGCCAACTGGACACAAACTTCCAAAGAGGGAACCAAGACAAACCTCCTCTCTCTAAAAGCTGGTTATATTAAGTCCGTGTTACATTGGCAGAAAGATGACTAACCCAGGACCTAGCTATAGTTTTATGCAGAGAAGTGATGTGAACCAACTTGGGGTTTACAAAGAGGGGGTGCCTGAATGACTCAGAGTTGGGAGAAACTCTAAGGTGAAATGACTAAGACCAGCTTAGAGTTTTCTGCAAGACCATCAAAAAAGGAAGTGCCTCTGTCAGTGAGGTGCTTCCATGTAAAAACTGGGCCCCCTGGGAATGCCAAAAATGGGAAAATCCCCAGGCTTTCAGACTGAATCCCTGAGTTCCAGCTTCAATGAGAGGCCCTGCCCCCAAAACTAAGATGGAAATTGATTGAGGAAGACAACGAATATCAGTCGCTGGCCTCTATATGCACAACCTCACACACACACACACACACACACACACACACACACACACACATGCATACACACACACCCTCACACACATGTATATATATATATACACACACACACTGAATCATACACACATTGAAACACACACACACACACACATACATTTGAAAAGAAGAAACCAAGTTAGCAAGATGGCTCAGCAAATAAAATATCTTGCCATACAAGTCTGGTGACCTGAGTTTGAACCTTAGAACTCACTGTGAAAAGAATGAAATGAATCCTAAAAGCTGTCCTCTCTATCTCTCTGTCTCTGTCTCTCTCTCTCTCTCTCACACACACACAAATATAATACACAAATGTCATGGCATTCACACTCTACATACATACACACACAAAAATTCCCTTAATGGAACAGAATTGTGGCAGATGGAATAAAGGACTTATTGTGCGTGGAGAAGGAGAAACAATGAAGGCTTACTAAATAGTTAGCTTTCCAGTTTAGATAGGTAGATAGCATTAGCCTAAAACAGAAATACTGGAGAAAGATTAGAGTCTTTGCATATAAAAGCAAGCTTGATTTTGAACGTATTGAAGCCTGGAGGCTCCATAAGTAGATTTAATTTAGGAATTCTTTGAAAAATGACTTCTGGAGATCATAGGCCAGAACAACATGTGGGAAGTATCAGGGTAGATCCCTTTCCTCTACCTAGGATCTGACCTTTTTCAGAGGCAAGTTCCCTTCAGCCAACACTGATTCTTTTTCTCTATCTAATCTTATATCTCTTTTTCTTTTTTCTATCTATCTATCTATCTATCTATCTATCTATCTATCTATCTATCTATCTATCTATTTTTGAGACAGGGTTTCTCTGTGTAACAGAGCCCTGGCTGTCCTGGACTTGCTTTGTAGACCGGGCTGCCCTTGAACTCATAGAGATCCAGTTCTTGGGATTAAAGGCATACACCACCATGCCCAGCTTCATTTTTATCTGAATTTAAACTGACAATCTGACATACTGTAGAAATGCCCACAATTCCATACACATCCCACAAATAATTAGGCTATGACGCTTCCTCACTCATGAGCGTAATGCAATCAGAACTCGAAACATCCTTGCACACCAGAATTTACTTCATTGCTTCTCTAGGAATCTTTCATATAGGCATTTGTTGTGAGATCATCTCACCTTATAGTTCAGACTGTCTTGGGACTTGCTTCATAATCCAGGTTGGCCTCAAATTCATAGCAATACTCCTACTTCAGCTTCCTGGGTACTGAGTGGGATGCAGGCATGATCTATCCCACCTGACTTCCTTTTAGATTCTTGCTATGTGTCTAGAGTTGCCTGTGGGTGATAAGAGGTGAGTCCTTAGTTCACCATCATCAACCCTAGTTAACAGATAGCCAACCATTACAAATATGAGTGAGGCCACCTGAGACCAGCCAGCCTGCAGATGACAAGCCACACAGTGGTCCAAGTTTATGGAAAGTAGCACTAGAGACAGATTGCAGATGATTCAGGCCAGTACTGTCTGGCAGAATTATGGTGCTAATTGAAAGCACTGCTTTTTTATTTTATAATTAATAAATATATAAATTAATAACATCATAAAATTAAAAACTCAGTTTATATCTGTATTTTTAACCTCTGAGATATGCAATAAATGAGAGACAATGGAAAATCCTGAACTAGTCACCACATAAAAATTCAATTATGTTCAAACTGCTAAATAAGAAAATGGAAACTTAGCTTAAATTAGTTGCAAGCATTTGCCTAGTTTAGGTGACTTATAAATCTTTTCAAAAATCATTTGAGTGGACATAACATGGAAAATTGAAGCTGATCTGAATGTCACAAACATTTTTATAGCACTCGTATATTAAAAAGATGCTGTTCAATGAATTTTGAGGGGTTTGTCTTGAAGCAACAGACAACAGAAAACTGATAGATACTGAAGGATTAAAAATCTATTATCTTACACTGTGAGACTAAGGTCTCCAAGGTACAAATCAGTTGTCCTTTGTAAGTCAAGCCGTGGATGAGGAACATCTATTGTCTCACAGAAACAGAGGGAAGCAGATAGGCTTTCTATGTTGAAGCATGTTTTGGAATGCATCAAATGTGGAGAGTCTATCCACTTCACTGACCAGTCCACAAGAGTCCATTTAATACACTACAGAGCCTAAGTAACCTATTTGCAATGAAAGGCCACAAGTCATAAATACTTTTCAGTTTGTGGACTTGCCTCTTAATCTGCCCCTAAGAAACTGTTGCTGTGAGAAAATATAGCAGTAGTAAATGAAACAAGGCCAAGAATTTCACTCATTCTCCATTAGGCAGAACCAACACTGAGGTGACTAGAAAAACAAGAACTCTAGAGGATCTAAGTTGACAGTCATGCCCCCTTTCCTTGACTTTAGGGTCTCTCCTTATAGACAAGAATTTTCAGATATAGGGGTCAGCAAGTTCTCTATTCCAAATACTTCAAACTTAGAATTGTATCTGCCTGGTCCTTTATATTGGCCACATGATTTGTCATCATATGTTCTTGTTTATTTGTTTTTGCTTAATTTATAAATACATAGAAGTTACAAGAAGAGAACAAGGAAGGAAATTCTGCTTCTAGTCATAATAGAGTAACTGGAACAGGGTTGATCCTTAATCATAAACAATTAACAAGTAGAGCAAAAGAAATGAAGGAAAAAAGCCTTTCATTTATGAGAGCAATGGGCAGGACAATGGTATGACTCATTATAAAAAGAAAACAAATAATGTACACGGTTGGTCATGTAACAACTGTTCTTGCCTTCTGCCTAGAGGCCCTTTCTGAAATGTATGTAGACATAAATGATTCTAAAGAGAGTAAAGTGGACTTTCTTAGTTGATGAGACAGATATTGGATTTGTTTGTTTGTTTGTTTGTTTGTTACTGGGTTTCTCTATGTAGCCCTAGCTGTCCTTGAACTTGCTCTGTAGACCAGGCTGGCCTTGATCTCAGAGATCTGTCTCCCTCTGCCTCCCAAGTGCTAGGATTAAAGGTGTGAGCCATCACCCATTAGCCCAGAGATAGATTAGATTATTTTGAAGAGGCTGAAACAGCTGAATTTTATGGAGGAGAATTTTTAAAAGAAGATCACAGATTTTTAAAAGTGAGCATTCTGCAAGGGTCTCTGGAGTCTTGCTGAATATCAATCTATGCACAAATAAGGTGAACCTCCACAGGACAGTCCAGGAATGAACAACAGTGAGCTTATTATTTGTAGACTTCGTGTAAGAATGAGAGATTCACAGACTCTGAACAACCAAACTAGAGTTCTCACTGAACACTTGGGGGAATTCAATGAAGATTACCTGAAGGTCATCCAACATTAGAAGGGCTAACTTAATTCAGAGCAAACATCACTGAGAAATTTGATTTTGGACTGTCCAGATGGCTTAGCAGGCTTAGCATTTGCTGTCAAGCTGGAAGACCTGAGTTCAGTCCCTGAGAGTCACATGGGTGGTAGAAAGTATTAACAGCTCCTCATTGTCCTCTGACATCCACATGCATGGTATGGGATGTGTGAGTACATGGAAATGTTCACACAAACACAGGTAAATAAGAAATTAAATAGCTGTGACTTAAATTGCTTGCTCTGTGGGAGCAAAGTTTAACATAAGCCTCAAAAGTATCAAAATGAATCAAAAGCAATATGCCAAAATGAGAAAAATCCATCTTTGTCCAAAATTAGTTGGAAAGGGCTTGCTTGGATTAGAGGAATAATAAAACTAATTAAAACCCTTTTAAGCTGGGTATGGATGGTGGTACATTTGGAGCCTGACCTCTAGTAATTGATGATATCTCTCACAGACATCTGGAATCTATTCTGCAATGAATGCCCCATGACATATTTTACAAATGGTATGTCTGGAGAAAAACAAACTCATTGTAAATTTTACTACTTAACAAGAGAGCAAGACCCACTTGTCCTTCAAATACTAATGACACAGAGAGAACCAGCTCCCAGAAATTCTTCTCTGATTTAGGCATACACAGGATGACATGTGCATGAAAACACACACATACACACACACTCGCACGTGCACACACACACACACACACACACACACACACACACACACACACGGTAAATAAGAAAATAATAATAGAGAACCTCCAAGCCTGGTAGGAGTGTAGCTCCTTCCTTGGGAGTTCACTTGCTGGTTTCTTGCAGTGCAATTCATTCTCTATCTGTTCGTGCCTTAATTCATTTACTACCTGTGTCACTGGCCTTCTGAGGGTACACCGTTTCACAAGGTTCCTTAATATGGCTCTGAGGTCAATCCTCAGAAACTTGGGGCATGGTGGGGCTGGAAAGATGGCTGAAGGGTTAAGAGGGCTAGCTGCTCTTCTAGAAGACCCAGGTGTGATTCCCAGCATCTAAGAGATGGTTCAAAAATGTGTGTAACTCCAGTCCCAGGGATCTGATGCCCTCTTCTGGCCTCTGAGGGTGCCAGGCACGGACATGGTACAAAGACATATTTGCAGGCAAAATCCCCATATACACACAATAAAAATTAAAAATTAATATTAAAAAATTTAGAGAGTGTGGAAAGAAAAGATATAAGCATAAATAAAATATAAACCTTTAAAGGTAAAAAATATAATACCTGAAGAGACAAAACTCCTTACAGAATGGGGCCAACAGCAAAGTACTGCAGAAGAAACAGTTAACCTACAGAAATAGCAATAGAAACTGCCTGGAGTTTTCTAAATAAAAGAAAAAGAAGAAAAAGCTAACCAAGGTGGCTACTTTGGGCTACATGAGATCTTGTCTTAATATATTTTTACAGATTTCTTTTATTTTGTGTGTATGAATGCTTTGCTTACATGTATGTCTGTGGAGCACATACATGAATGGTGCCTGAGGAAGTGGTGAGTCTCCATATGGGTGCTGGGAATCCTCTTCCTTGTCCTTCCCCTCCCGTATCACCTCTCCCTCATCACCTCTCCCTCTCTTGTAACTTTTCTTTTCTTTTTTGATTAAAATCAATTCTAAGGGTTGGGGAGTTAGTTGACTCAGGGATGAAGAACACTTGTTGTTCCTGCAAAGGAGAGAGAGGGGAGGAAAGAAAGAAAGGAGAGAGCAGAAAACATTAGCAGAAAGAAAGCGAGACAAGAGAATGGGAAAGATTGAGGAAAATTTTGAGGAAACAATACCAGGAAAATTTCCACATTACTAGTGAGAGTCCACAGACTTCTGCCAGTGATCCTCAGGAGAAGTAGAGACATCAATCAAAGGTGTGGTAGCAGTTAGGATGCTGGGGAGATGAACCTCTGTGAGTTCGAGGTCAGCCTAGTACATACAAGGAGCTCCAGGCCAACCAGTGCTACACAGTGAGACTGTCTCAAACAAGTAAAAAATGAAAATAAGCGAGAGGGTCTGCAGGGCTCAGGGATATTGATAGCAAAAACTTAGCTCCCCAAGACATAAAAGTAACACAAATCTGTAGTTAACTGCGAGACTTGGTTCTCATATTTGACTTATTTTGTTGTTGAGACACTCTCAGCACGTATCCCAGCTCTCCTGCCTCAGCCTCCAGGCACTCACCACCAAGAGTGAAGTAAAAGAACGTGTGAATGAGCTGCCACAATGGCTGCAGTCATAAGGGCAACCTGCTGCAAATTGGAATCAGCTGAGAAATGAGTCTGACCTGATGGCCTTGCTTGGTATGGAAAAGTCCCACCCCCAACTGTGGGCAGCCCCTTCTGGAGGTAGCCAGTTCTGATAAAAAGAGTAAGTCAGAAGGAAGAACATCGCACCTTTTGCTAGCTTGGCTTTCCCTCTTACGATTGAGTGGGTTTACCTTATTGCTGCTGCTGATTCTTTTGTTGATATCAGAATCAGAGTTCCTGAGTTTCACCACAGACAAGAGGCCGTGGCTCTCCAGGAAACGTCTGGGTCTTTCATGCTGGATTGGAACTGTAGAGGTAGCCAGTCTTGTGAACAACTGCCAGTTGTTGGCTGGTCCCACTCCAGTGAGAGATAGACACTATGCAGCTGTCTCCTACTGTTGAGGCATTCAGCTGCAAGGCTTGAATAACTACTGGGTTCTCAAGTCCTAGGTGTGATTCTGATAGGACTATTTTGAAGCTGACTTAAATTCTCTCACATGCGTCCCAGTGGGTCCTTTCCTCTAATACCCTGCTTAATATAATGGCTCAGTATTTCATACAAGTTTGTTGACAAGTCTGGCAACTTAAATTCAATGTCCAGTAACCAAAATGCTAGGAGAGAATCTACCTCTGCAAGTTGTTCTCTGAGAAAACAGACACTTATTCTCAGCCCTTTGAGAAGTTATGAGTCTCTACAGTAACTGGTAACCACTGCATGGAGCAGCTTCTCTGGCTAATGTCGAGGAAGGCACTAACTTATGAGTGCAGATATAAATATTTAAAAGGAAGTCTGACAGCATATCATTCAGCAGAAAAACAGTAATAGGTTCTTCCCTAGGACCTGTGACCTCTCAAGGCATGGGTTTTTGTACAGATGGATAATACCTGGCCTGAGTTCCTTCCTGTTAGCAGGCCTCAAATGTAATAAAAAAAGTTATTGGTTATACCCATAACTTTGTGCCATTACTGCTTGGAGATTTTGTTTTTTTGTTTGCTTGTTCATTTTGTTTGTTTTTGAGAAAGTGTTTTGTCATACAGCCCAGGCTAGCCTTGCAGTCTTGATCTTCCTGCCTCAATATTCTAGGTGCTAGAATTTCAAGCTGCATTGTGTTTTGATATATGTGCAACTATAAGTAAAATTCCAATATAAACTATTCTTGTGACCAAGAAATTCTAAGTTAGGCTGCGTTCTTTGACTGAACATAAAGGAGCAAGGGGAGTATTCTGAACCAAGCATGGTAGCAGATGCCTGGAATCCCAGCTGTCAGGAAGATGAGGCTGCAAGTTCATGGCTAGCCTTGGTCACATACAGATCTTGTCCCAAACAATTTTTAAAACAACTTCTGAGGATTTCTACAGCTTAGCATGTCCTAGCAGCAGTCTGAGGCATTCTTCTCCCCTTTAGAGTCTTCCTTGGCTGACAACATTTACTAATGAGCAGATCAACCAGCTCATGTGACTTGTACCTGAATTGCTTTTTTTTTTGGTCAACATTATCTTAATCTCTTATTTCATTTAGAAACCAAGCTGGTGCTGTGTGAGTTTTTCCCTTTGATCTTCCTCAGACAGCATTACTCACCACTACTTTTTGCCTTTTATTCCCAGACTAAATGAAATTCTTCTCTGTCGTTTTACATCTGGACACATTTTTCTCAACTAGGCATGGTGGTGTTAGGATTGCAAGATTTTTGTCTGTTTTGAGACAAGCAGTCATGTAGCCTGGGATTAAATTTACTAAGTGATAGATGACTTTGAACTTGTGATCTTCCTGTACCATACTTGGCTTACTTTTAATTTTTATAAATGAAAACCTTCCCAATATATGATACTATAGGTTTGAATCTAGAATTCTAGAATTTAGGCAGTGGAGAAATTACAGTCTGTGTAAATTTAATACATGAAAACAAGTAATGGTATTTTAAAATTGGACTGAGAATCCACTTAGACAGAACCAGCAGTCGGCTTTCACAGGGAGTACTCTGGATACTAAGTACTGGAATGAATGAGGTAGGCTATCCCTCAGAAAAGTCAGCCACAATAGCAAGTTAAGGAGTATCTGAATCTGGCTGCTTCAACACTGAAGTTACTACCTTTACTATGTTCTCATGACTGTGTATGAAATTACATTCCACATTTCTGAGTAGGAAAACCAGTCCACATAATTCACTGCTGATGTGTTATCTGTATTTAACTCAACTGCTTCACATCCTTTTTCAGAACAAAACAAATATGGATAAATAATCTAGTACTCTATTATTTACACACCTTAATAAGCATTGCAAATGAGAAGAAAGGCTATTTTCATTTCTTCATGTGATGACCATGTCCTCTCTTGCAAAACCCTCACTCTTCTGCAAGAATTATGCAAGGTTCTCTATTTACTACAGGTAAGAAATGCTTAGCCTGTGTGGTATGTAGATGTGTCATAGCCTAGTTCCAGTGCAAAACCTCATTCAGGCAATTTCAAGCATGGTTGTTATGTGGATTAGTTATTTAGGCCAAGCTAGGAAGGGGGACAAATAATAGTGAACTAAACTATGGCCAAGAAATAATATGAAGATAAAATTTATGATGTGTTTTATGCATTGAATTTGAAAGCTAATGAATGATGATAAAATTCACAATAAAGCAGCTCCAACTTTTTTCTTTATGTGCATGAGTGTTTGCCTATATAGATGCACATATACTGTGAGAGCTGAAGTTAAGTTTTAAATTTTAATTACTGTGCCTAAGAGATCCATGAAAATATGTCTGTAACCTATAAGCCCCTTGCCCAAGGACAGATCCTTTTTGAAATACTAGAGGCTATTGTTTATCTGAGATAACAAGCCTCCCCTAAACACGTTTGTTTGACACATCTGTACTGGATGTTGTTGACCACATGTAGATGAAGGTACATGGGCAGAAAGCATGTCAGGATATATGCTTGACCCTGATTGGACCTGATGGGAAATACAGTGACCCTGTGATTTTGTCTTTTTAAGACCCTGCAAAAC
Source organism: Lophiomys imhausi (assembly GCA_907164525.1). Lineage (NCBI taxonomy): Eukaryota > Metazoa > Chordata > Mammalia > Rodentia > Muridae > Lophiomys > Lophiomys imhausi. Next base: position 29,706 of record CAJQZJ010000338.1, on the reverse strand, counting down.
ATGACTTGTGGCCCTTTCCTGGGAAACTGGGTATGGATCTGGCCAGAATCCATCCATATGGGCAATATTTAATTAAAAATTGCTTGAAAATTGGCTCAAAATTGTGGTAGTGGTCTTATTTTGGACCACTATCAGTGGGATTAACATTTTCTGGAGGCCCCAGTGAGATTCAGACCACCTACCCAAATCTAAAGGTGCAATTTCATTCCGGAACTCCAGGACTGAGGGACAACTTCAGGAGGCATGTTCCTGGAGATGTTTCAAGGCTCCAGGGCTGACTACGATTCATGGAATGTCAGGGTGAACTGCTGTGCTAAGAAATGCAGCAAGTATCTATCGAGGCCTTCCAGTGAGCCATCATCCGTTCTGTTCTGTAGGATCCTGGTCAGGGAGGACATGGAGGAGGTTGAATGGGACCCCAATATTCTCCAAGGCAAGTGGCAAGACATCGCCTGGCTGCCTGGTTGTAGTTGGTTGGAAAGTATTGTCTGTCTGCTTTGTGTATGTGAATTGGTCTGTATTTCTTGGTACATGGGTACATTTTGTTACATACATGGAATTGAGACAGAAATGGATATTTTTGCTGTTTTTGCTGCTGCCAGCCACCAGCCACTACTACTATCATGACTGTTTTTTTTTAAATACTTTATTTTTTTTTCTTCAAGTTACATCTCAGTAACAAACCCCTCCCTATTCCCCCTTCCTATTCTGCCCTTCCACCCTCTTCCCCCCAGAAGTTTCCCCTTTCAGTCCAACAGATGGTTCCTTCTCTTATAACAGTAAGTATTATACAAAACAATAGATATAAATATGCCACATTTATGAGAGTTAAATGGCCCAGTATACCTTCCCAATGTCCAGTTTATACATATTTGGCCCCTGACTTTAACATTCTACTATCTAACCATCTCCATGAGTTTAAAGGTCTATATGTGACTCAACATTCATACTAACTTGCAACACACTTTTAAGAGTATCTTCTTAGATCTATAACACCCTCTTGATTCCTAAACAATTCAAAATTTAACTATGAGAATCTAGCTGTCTATTCTTCAACCACCTCAGAGACCTGAGAGGGATAAATATATTTGCTTATATAGGAAGTGCAGGGCCTGCAGCTTCCAAAACTAAGAAAGGACATACCAATGACTGCCTGGACAGTTCCCATTTTCTCTGCATACATTCCAGCATCAGTCTTCAGCCTTTGGGTCCTGTTTCTCTGACAGACATTTGTTGTAGAGCAGGGATTATGAAGGACTTACCTACCCTGTCTTGGCAGAGTTAGGCTGTCGACTTCCCTGCTACCAAGTTTTGTCCTTTTTGGACAGCAGTCTGTCTGCAGTTGGTGCAAGGGGTTTTTTCATGCCAAGAGAAAGGCTTGCCACTAATTCAACCATCTTACAGTGGAGGTTCTTCGATGCTTATCTTCTACTTGGAGTAGAATAGGGGGTGCTGTCAGGCGCTGATATGTCTCGATATCAAAACAAAAAAATCTTGATTTAAGATAACATCTTTGAATGCCATATTCTGCAGATCTCTTGGGGTTTTTGAAGATGCCCTATCCATCTCTTGTATTTAGATAAGGAAATGTTGCTTGTCTCTTAGCAACTTGATTACTGGGTAGTTTAGAGAATATCTGTGGTAGACTGTCATAGTAGCTAACAAAGTGACATGTTTGCATGACTAGGAGTTTTTTTTACTTAACTATCCTAGACCGTTTTAGACAGTTGGTATCAAGAGGTCAGAGCTTCACATTTTATTTTTAAGTATCTCTAGGTATGATACCATTAGGAAGCGTTAAATTTGTATCAATATACAAAGATCTATTCAATTGTGGTTAAATATACTCTTAATTATGTATCAATATACAAAGATCAATGCCTATGTAGCCCAATACAATCTTAATATTATGTCCATATGCAAGGGTCAATACCATTGTGGCCAACTATAATCTTAATTTTGTATCAATATACAAAGATCAATACCGATGTAATCCAATACAATCTTATTTTTGCACAATAAACAATGGTCAATACCACTTTAGCCATATAAACTACTAATTTTGTATCAATATACAAAGGTATAAGGGCATATTCAATAATCTGCCCCTTCTTCTTGGACCTTCCTGTGCTATGTCTATATCTCATTTTTCTCAAGCCCATGCACTCCTACATAGGAGAGGAAGAAGGATACAGAAAAGGAAAAGTAGGAAGTCCCTGGGGCTAACCTCCAAAACCTATTAAGACAGGACCATTTATCAGCTTGTAGTCTCTTCCCCTAAATATCAGAGTTTTCAGTTATCCTTCAAATAACCAAAAAGAAGGGCGGAGAAACACCTTCCCCAACCTCTGGGCATGGGACGTCGCTCTCTTAAAGTGACTTCCTGCTGATTTGGGTCGTAGTAGACCTGTTTGGGGCCCGAACCCAAATGGAGAAAATGGTTAAAAATGTTAGTACACTCCTTTTATGTTCAGTCCTTCTGTTCTCAGCTGTTTAGATGACCTAAGGGGTTTGTAGGCAGAAGCTGATCTTGCAGGCTTCACTGAGGTTCCTGCTGGGGCATTGTGTAGAGCTGAACGGTCCCAGTGACATTGGATTGCTGTGGTGGTTACAGGCCCCCGATGGAGACAGCTATTGAGGAAGTCTGCCAGGCAGAATCAACTGGGTCACTCGTCTTCCTTGGTGCCTGATTCTGCTCTCTGCTGAGGTTTCCGCTGTCCAGCCGTCCCCGGGATCCCCTAATGGACGCTTCGATTCTCCTGGAACGATAAGAACAGAGCCCTGCCCCAATCCCAACCCTAGGATAATTGCCCTCTTTTTTTGGGGGGTGGGGGTGGGGGGGCTAGGTAGTACTTCTCCTGAAGCAAATTTGGCCTTCTGACAACATACAAAGCGTTATCTTTCAATCCGGGTTAAAGAAGAAATCATTCTGTCACCTTGGACCTAAACCAGGTCTAGTGTATATATTTTGAGATCCCAAAGGACAAGCTGCCTGCATCAAGAAGGCCTTTTGTAAGTAGCCTCCAAACCTAGGTCCCTCCAAATCCCATGTGTGTGTCTCTGAACTCTAATTATTGAGATCAGGGACCTGTGTTTCCCATCTGAAGGGATCAAAGATGTGTTCCACTACTCCTGTATCGAAGTCTTTCTCTATTTAGAGTTTTCCCTGCATCAGGCTGACCCTGAGCTCCGGGATCTGCCCGTTTCTGTCTCCAGTGTGCTGGGAGCTGGGACCAAGGGTGTACTCTTCTTGAATGGTGGGACCAAGAGTATGCACCCTCACCACCCTGCTCCGTATGACTCCAGAATACATAAGACCACCAACTCTACGGTGCTCCCCCCCCCTCCCCCCGTCTCCGCTGAAGTCAAAGGCATGGGCCAATACCACAATTCTCTTGTATTTTACCTTAGCTCCACGTCTTCTCTACACCTGGAGGTCTGCAAAACCAGGCCGAATGGCTGTATCCTCTATTCCATTCACAGTGTTTCAGCCCTGCCCCCTGCCTTTTTTTTTTTTAGTTAATAAATTTATTTGTTTGTTGCTTCAGGTTACATCCTTATCATATTGTCCTCTTTTCCCGCTTCCCAGCCCCACCCTCCCATGCTCTACCCCCTGACCCTTCCGTCTTGTTCCTCTGGGGTGGAGTGTCCCTGCCTAACAGTCTCTCACCACAGATCAGGAGTCATATGAGGGCCAAGAGCCTCTTCATTCACCGGGGCCTACGAGGCAGTACTGCCAGTGAATGGTGTCTCATTGCTACTGGGGGAATACTAAAAAAAAAAAGACCAACAAACACACAAACACACAAAAACAAAGAATATCAACAAAAAAAGAGAGGAAAAAGAGAAGGGAAAAGGAAAAAGAAAAAAGAAAAAAAGAAGGAAAAAGAAAAAGATAAAAAAAATTATGTCCATGTTCCGTTTGGTGTGTTGGTTGTAGTACAGATATCCTGTACGATATAGTTAAAATCCTATTATAAGTGAATAGATGCCATGTGCATCCTTCTGAGACTGGGTTAGCTCACTCAGGATGAGCTCCTCTAGATCCATCCATTTGGTTGCAAATTGCATGATTTCATTGTTTCTGATAGCTGAGTAATATTCCATTGTATAGATGTACCACAATTTTTTAATCTATTCTTCAGTTGAGGGACATCTGGGTTGTTTCCAATTTCTAGCTATTACAAATAAGGCTGCTATGAACATAGATGAGGAGACTTCCCTATGTCTCTGTGAGAGGTCCTTTGGGTGTATACCCAGAAGTGGTATGGCTGGGTCCTGAGGCAAGGTTATTCCTAGATTTTTAAGATATTGCCAGACAGACCTCCATAATGGTTGCACAAGTCTGCACTCCCACCAGCAATGGAGTAGGGTTCCCCTTTCTCCACACCCTCACCAGCATGCGCTATCATTTGAGCTCTTTTTCTTAGCCATTCTAACAGGTGTTAGGTGGAATCTCAGGGTCGTCTTGAGTTGCATTTCTCTGATGATTAAGGATGTTGAACATTTCTTCAGGTGTCTCTCAGCCCTTAGGGATTTCTCCTTTGTGAATTCTCTATTTAGCTCCATCTCCCATTTTTTGACTGGATTATTTGGTTTCTTGGCATTTAGTTTCTTGAGTTCTTTGTAGATTTTAGATAATAGCCCTCTATCAGATGTAGGGTTGGTGAAGATTTTCTCCCAGTCTGTTGGTTGCCGTTTTGTTCGAATGATAGTGTCCTTTGCCTTACAGAAGCTTTTCAGTTTCATGAGGTCCCATTTATTGATTGTTGATCTCAGGTCCTGAGCTGTTGGTGTTCTGTTCAGGAAGTTGTCACCTGTGCCAATGAGTTCGAGGGTTTCTCCTACTTTTTCTTCTAGTATCTTTAGTGTGGCTGGCCTTATGTTAAGGTCTTTGATCCACTTGGAATTAAGTTTTGTACAAGGTAATAGGTATGGGTCTAATTTCATTCTTTTGCAAGTGGACATCCAGTTGGACCAGCACCATTTGTTGAAGATGCTGTCCTTCTTCCATTGTGCGTTTTTGGCTTCTTTGTCAAAGATTAGTTGGCCATAGGTGTGTGGATCCATGTTTGGGTCTTCAATTTGATTCCATTGATCCACTGGTCTGTTTCTATACCAGTACCATGCTGTTTTTATTACTGTTGCTCTGTAGTACAGCTTGAAATCTGGGATGGTGATACCTCCAGATGTTTTTTCATTGGACAGGATTGATTTAGCTATTCTGGGCTTTTTGTTGTTCCATATGAAGTTGAGAATAGCTTTTTCCAGGTCTATAAAGAATTGTGTTGGTATTTTGATAGGAATTGCATTAAATCTATATATTGCTTTTGGTAGGATAGCCATTTTTATTATGTTGATCTTACCTATCCATGAGCATGGGAGATCTTTCCATCTTCTAAAGGCCTCTTCCATTTCTTTCTTCAGGGGCTTGAAGTTCTTGTTATGTAGGTCCTTTACATGCTTGGTTAGGGTTACCCCCAGGTATTTTATGTTGTTTGTGGCTATTGTGAAGGGGGTTGTTTCCCTTATTTCTTTCTCGGTATATTTGTTTGTTGTATAAAGAAGGGCTTCTGATTTTTTGGAGTTAATTTTGTATCCAGCCACCTTGCTGAAGTTGTTTATCAGCTGTAAGAGTTCTTTGGTGGAGTTTTTGGGGTCGCTTATGTATACTAACATATCATCTGCGAATAGGGATAATTTGACTTCCTCATTTCCAATTTTTATCCCTTTGATCTCCTTTAGTTGTCTTATTGCTCTAGCAAGGACTTCAAGTACTATATTGAAGAGATATGGTGAAAGTGGACATCCTTGTCTTGTCCCTGAGTTTAGAGGAAATGCTTCAAGTTTCTCTCCATTTAATTTGATGTTGGCTACTGGCTTGCTGTATATTGCCTTTATTATTTCTAGGTGTGGTCCTTGTATGCCCATTCTCTCCAGAACTTTTAGCATGAAGGGGTGTTGGATTTTGTCAAATGCTTTTTCTGCATCTAGCGAGATTATCATGTGGTTTTTTTCTTTCATCTTGTTTATGTGGTGAATTACATTGATAGACTTTCGTATATTGAACCATCCCTGCATTCCAGGGATGAAGCCTACTTGATCATGGTGTATGATACTTTTGATGTGTTCTTGAATTCGGTTTGCTAGTATTTTATTAAGTATTTTTGCATCTATGCTCATGAGGGAGATTGGTCTGAAGTTCTCTTTCTTTGTTGGGTCTTTGTGTGGTTTAGGAATCAGAATGACAGTGGCCTCATAATGAGTTTGGCAGTGATCTTTCTGTTTCTATGTGGTGGAAGAGTTTGAAAAGTAATGGTGTTAGTTCCTCTTTGAAGGTCCGGTAGAATTCCGTGCTAAAGCCATCTGGCCCTGGGCTTTTTTTGGTTGGGAGATTATTAATGACTGTTTCTATTTCCTTAGGTGTTATTGGGCTGTTTAAGCTGTTAATCTGATTTTGATTTAGTTTTGGTAGGTGGAATTTATTGAGGAAATTGTCCATTTCGCTTAGGTTTTCAAATTTAGTGGAATATAGATTTTTAAAGTAATGCCCGAATATTTTCTGGATCTCCTCAATGTCTGTTGTTATTTCTCCCTTTTCATTTCTGATTTTGTTGATTTATGTTCTTTCCCTTTGCCTTTTAGTTAATTTGGCTAGGGGTCTGTCTATTTTGTTGATTTTCTCAAAGAACAAACTCTTGGTTTCATTGATTCTTTGTATAGTTCTTTTTGATTCTAAGTTGTTGATTTTAGCTCTAAGTTTGATGATTTCCTGTCTTCTGCTCTTCTTGGGAGTGTTTGTTTCCTTTTTTTCCAATTCACCCAGCTTAGCTGTTAGTTCACTAATATGAGCTGTCACAATTTTCTTTTTGAAAGCACTTAGTGCTATGAACTTTCCTCGTAGCACAGCTTTCAATGTATCCCATAGGTTTGGGTATGTTGTGTCTTCATTGTCGTTGGATTTTTTTTTTTTTTTGGCTTTTTCGAGACAGGGTTTCTCTGTGTAACAGCCCTGGCTGTCCTGGACTCGCTTGTAGACCAGGCTGGCCTCGAACTCACAATGATCCGCCTGCCTCTGCCTCCCAAGTGCTGGGATTAAAGGCATGCGCCACCACCGCCCGGCTGTCGTTGGATTTTAAGAAGTCTTTGATTTCCTTCTTTATTTCTTCCCTGACCCAGTGGTCATCCAGTAAGGAGCTGTTCAATTTCCATGTGTGTGTAGGCTTTCTGTTGATTCTTTTGCTGTTGAAGACCAGCTTTATTCCGTGGTGGTCTGATAAGATACAAGGTGTTATTTCAATTTTCTTGTATCTATTGAGACTATCCTTGTGACCAATTATGTGGTCGATTTTGGAGAAGGTTCCGTGGGGTGCTGAGAAAAAGGTGTATTCCTTTGTGTTTGGGTGAAACGTTCTGTAGATATCTGTTAGGTCCATTTGTTTCATGATCTCTGTTAGACTCAATATTTCTCTGTTTGTCTTCTGTCTTGATGATCTGTCCTTTGTTGTGAGTGGGGTGTTGAAGTCTCCCACTACTAATGTGTTGTGATCGACGTGCGCTTTAAGTTTTAGAAGTGTTTCTTTTACGAAAGTAGGTGCCTTTGTATTTGGGGCATAGATGTTCAGTATTGAAATTTCCTCTTGATGAATATTCCCTTTAATGAGTATATAGTGCCCTTCTTTGTCTTTCTTCATTAACTTCAGTTGGAAGTCTGTTTTGTTTGATATTAGGATGGCTACTCCAGCTTGCTTCCTGGGTCCATTTGCTTGGAAAACCTTTTCCCAGCCCTTTACTCTGAGACAGTATCTATCTTTCATAGTTAGATGTGTCTCTTGTATACAGCATAAGGAAGGGTCTTGCTTGCGGATCCACTCTGTAAACCTGTGTCTTTTTATTGGGGAGTTGAGTCCATTGATGTTGATGGATATTAGTGACCTGGGGTTGTTATTTCCCATTAGTTTAGTATAGGTGGTGGTCCTGTGCCTCTTTTGGTTTAGTTGCTGAGGGGTTTTCTATTCCCTTTGTTTTCTTGGGTGGAGTTTTCTTGTCTGGGTTGGGATTTTCCTTCTAGGATTTTCTGTAGGGCTGGGTTTGTGGGTAGATATTGTTTAAATTTGATTTTGTCATGGAATATCTTGTTTTCTCCATCTGTGTTGATAGAGAGTTTTGCTGGGTAAAGTAGTCTTGCTGGGCACCTATGATCTCTCAGGACTTGTAGTATATCTGACCAGGACCTTCTAGCTTTTAACGTTTCTGAGGAGAAGTCAGGTGTAATTCTGATGGGTCTGCCATTGTATGTGACTTGACCTTTTTCTCTTACAGCTTTTAATATTCTTTCTTTGTTCTGTACATTTGGAGTTTCAATTATTATGTGGCGAGAGGAGTTTCTTTTCTGGTCTAATCTGTTTGGTGTTCTGTAAGCCTCTTGGATTTTTATTGGCATCTCTTTTTTCAGGTTTGGGAAGTTTTCCTCTATGATTTTGTTGAAGATATTTCCTGGACCTTGGAGTCGGGAGTCCTCTCTTTCCTCTATACCTATAATTCTTAGGTTCCATCTTTTCATTGAGTGCTTGATTTCTTGGATGTTGTGGGTGAGAGATTTTTAGCCTTCTCATTTTCTTTGGATGGTGTACTGATTTCTTCCACTGAATCTTCCATGCCTGAGATCCTGTCTTCCATCTCTTGCATCCTATTGTTGATACTCACCTCCGTAGTTCCTGTTCTCTTCCCTTGGTTCTCCACTTCCTCTTTTAACTCTGTGTTTTCTTTATTGTTTCTATTTCTATTTTCATGTCTTGTATGGTTTTGTTCGTTTTGTACATTTCCTTCTCCAGCTTGCTTGTTTTTGTATGAAAATCTTTCATGGCTTTTTCCTTTTCCTGTTCAAGCTCTGTCACCTTGGCTTGGAGCTCTTTAATGGTGTTGTTCCTTGTTTTGATTCGTAGAATTGTGGCTTCTTTGAATTCCTTCATAGATTTAAGTTATTCTTGCAGGGACTCTATCACTTTCCATAATGCAGAATTGTCAGTGTTTTCATGTGTTTCTGTTGGTGTGTGGTCATCCGAATTGGATGAGCTAGGATGATTCTGCTTTGTTGGAGTCATATTTCCTTGATTTCTCATTTTTTTTTGACCTTTGGCCATTGGATGCGTTTAGCTGTCTGTTTTCTGTGCTTGGAACCACAGTGGATGATTTGGTGCAGGGGACGAGTTACTTGGCCATCTGTCGTTGCTTACAGGGGGATTTCAAGGTCAGTGTGGTTTTAATCACCTGAGGCACTGTGAGCTGGTGCAGCCTATTCCCAGGTTGTGAGTAATGGACCAGGATTGTTTCACTGCTCCCAATTCATACTTCCCTATGTTGCACTCTGAGTTATCAGCCTGTAATGGTTCTGATGGTATGGGCCTGTTTGCCCAGGCACAGATTCTGTGGGCTTTGTTTGTCGTAACGGAGGCTGACAGGGTCTGGCTAATATGTCTGGATTTTCCAGGATACAGCTATGGTCCCGATTTCTGGTTTCTCTCTAGGCTTCTCACCACAGGGCTGGACTCTGTGCCTGATTCCCTTCCTGTCTGCGCCGCCACGGGTCCTGTGGGTACCCCAAGCCCCGGATCCTCTGGCTGCCTGAGTGGTCCTCTCGGCCCAGCAGCTCAGCCGTGGGTGCATGGATCCCTGGCCCTGCCCACGCCTGTCTCTTTCCCTAGATGACCTGCCATGGGTTTGCGGGGATTTGGCCCTGCCAGCCGGGCTCCCACCCCAGCTGCGCTACCGTACGTGCGCGGGATTCGGCCCCTCCCGCCCGCCTTTGTGTTCCCAGCTTCCCGCGCTCTCTCGGAACCTCCCACCCTCCGCTTCACGAGCGGCTGCGGACCACCCGCTGAGCCCCCTGTTTGTTCCTTGCTAAGCCTTCCACTATCTCGCAAAGTTTTTTAGTGGGTATAAGTTCAACCTGATGTGTGGGGAGCCCAATAGGCCAGCGATCTATGGCCAAGTGGACCCTGATTCTGCCTGCTGTAAGTTGGGATTGATCTTACCAGGTGCCTCTCCAAATGGGAGTTCCCGAATCCCGGGTTTAGTGGCTTCTGTGTCTGTGAGAGATGGGGAGAGCCTTGCCCTGGGACTTTTAACAGTCCCTTGGGAGCTGTGAGTGTTCCGGGGGGGGGTGTCTAGCCCCTCTGGTTTTTGCACAGTGCCCAATAACTCTGTGTTTTTTATGGCTCTTTTTTCCCCTGTGTTCAAAATGCGTCAGTGTAGGTCGCCGCCATCTTGGCCCGCCCATCATGACTGTTTTTATGGTTGGGATTCAGACTTTATTTCTGACCTCTCTGGTCACTGAATTCAGGATCAGATGTCTTTTGGGTGTGGATAATATTGGAGTTGTTTTATGCTGTTCTACTTTATTGAAAAGCTGGCCCTAGAATTGGGTTGTGGCTCCCTCTTCTCCAGACTCAAGCATATTTAAAACTTTCCTGCTGTCAGTGGAGCCCCCCAACAATGTGACAGATAGAAAAAAGCAAAGCAGAACAGCCAAAAAAAATTAGACTTGGTTAATGTGACCATTTCATACCTCAAGATTTATAAGTTTATTTTATTGGGCATGGTTAAAAATCTGTAATGTCTGTAAAAACAGTTAAGTAAAACTTGTAACATGGGTTGATAGTTAAAAATCTATGCATAGAAGTCTTAAAGGAAGCATGTGACACAATTCCATTTTGTAACACATGGCTTGTCATTAGTTTTAGGCGACCTTGTGGCTGGTTGTCATCTCTGCTAGGGTCGTGTGACTCCAGCACCTATTTTGGGCAGCCACATGTCTGGTAGCTTTCTTTGCTAGGCTTGGAGAAGATGGATGTTCACCACCATCTTGATTAAAGGTGACCACATGGTGTGGGCCAACTAAGGAGGGAATACTAGAATTCCAATATATTTTGGGTTAGGATGGAGTTTTGTGTCATAATTCCTGTACTGCAGAAAGATAGGATTTTTTAAAAGCTTGTTTAATAAGGTATTAAAGCTGTAAGAACATTCATGTGTAAGAATATCTTACATATCTTGCATTGGCAGCAAAACTTTGTAACATAAGAGTAACCCAGGTGGTACTGGTTTTAAAGATATGAAGGGGTCATGGAGAAGAGCAGAGGCTTGCCATTGTATGACAGGGATGGAGATCCTGAAGAGGCCCTAGTTGCAATGGGGGACCTAGTGGTTTTGGAGATGCTTGTGCCGTGACAGTCACCAGAAACACCAGCCATAAGGAAATGGAGCTGGCTGGTATCTAGAAAGCAGGCTATGCATACATTGCTGAGAGTGGGGCCAGAACAATGGCCCCAGCCCCTCAAGAAAGCCCAGAGCTCTACATATGAATTCCAGATATTGAGAATTGAATTGTCTGCACTGTTGGAACTTGGTTTTGCCTTGTGTCGATTGTGGTTGTGCTCTGTGTCTTCCCTCTTGAAGTAAAAGAGGCACTTTAATTTTGATATTGCAGGAGTACACAGTTGAGAGATTTAAGCTTATTTAAGAGGAAGTTTCAGAGTCTTCAGAAATTAAAAAAAAAAAACTAGATTTTTTTTTTTAAGGAACAGCTTTTAAAGTATTTAAATTTACAAGGCTACTAAAGGCAGTAGCCTGGAGGCAGGAACTGGAGTAGAAGCCATGGAAGAGTACTACTTACTGATCCTCTCCCCAAAGCTTATTCAACCTGTTTTCTTTTCCAGCCAAGACCACCTGCCCAGGGGTGACACCAACACCTGTGAGATGGGCACTTCCTTGTCAACCATAGATCAAGACAGTACTCCACAGGCTTGCCTACATGAAAAAATTATGGAGAAATGTCCTCAATTGTGGCTTCCTCTTCTCAAATATCTCAGACTGCATTAAACTGACATAAAACTAGCTAACAGAAGTGGTGAGAGCTGCAATCCTACTTTTAGACTACAAGGTTTCAGATTACATCCTAGGGATCCCACAGGCTCTGAGAGGTGCCCTGGGAACTGGAGAGGGACAACAAAGGCCAAGCAGGTCTGGCGATCCTCATCACCTTCTCCCTGAATTGCAGAGGTGCAGTTGTCTTGGCATTGTACAAAGAGCATCCTTGCGGAAGCAAGAAGAGTGGACTGGGGAAGGGCCAAGGTAACAGATTTTCCAAACTATGGTAGCAGGAGGGGAAGGGCAGAGTGGGCAGAGCCAAGAGCTGAGAAAGACCCTTGCTGAGTAGTCCTGTACAAGTCCCCACTTTGCACTTGCTGTGTGTCTTCACATACTCTGTTCCCTCTGCCTAGAGCAGGAGTTCTTTACTTTGTTTATTTTTCAAAGAACCTTCTGGATTCTTGCTTTTTTTTTGGCATCTTTGGCTTTTTTGATTTGTGTTTTGCCAGGTTTGGCACCTCAAGTCTGTAATCCCAGCACTTCAGAGGCTGAAGCAAGATTGTCATGAATGTGAGGCCAGTCTGGGTAAGTGGGTAGCAGGTGAGATGGGTCTGCTAAGAGCCCTTGACTTAAATCCTTTGCTGGCTCTGCACTGTAGCACACATCTGAAGTTCTATCACTCAAGGCGGTGAGGTGAGAAGATCATTTGAACCCAGAAACTTAAGTCTGGTGTGGGCAACATAGTGAAGACCTTTCTTAAGACTAAGCAAAACATCTGGACATGGTGGCACATGCCCTGAGTGCCAGAACTCAGGAGGCAGAGGCAGACCAATCTGACTTCAACAACAGCCTGGTTTACAGAGTGATAAGATATCCAGGGCTACACAGTGAGACCTTGTCTTTAAAAAAAATGGGGGGGTGGGCAAACCAACCCACAACATCCTTTATTTTCCCTCAATACCACTGTATATCATTTGTATATTTTCTCTCCTGCAAATATTGTCTTATTAATCATTTCCTGAAGCCATATTTCCATAGAAATTGTGCACAGTTTTGTTACAGCCCACTGTGTACTACTGTAATTGTTTGTTTGCATGTCAATTCTCTCACCTGTTGGAATATGACTTACTTGAGGGTAGAATTTTTTCTGATGAATCTTCCTATCCCGAGTCCCTTGTGCAGCCTTGTGCATAAAAACCTACTGAATGAATGAACACACTGTTCTCTCAGGACACTGGTCATTTTATAAACACCTTGGGAATGGTGGAGAGGTAAAGAATGATACCTTAGTAGTATCTATCCTTCCAGAATAAGAAGCTTTCATTGTATGGCTGGAAAAGAATGCCAGATGCTGTTGGTAAACTTTAGGGTGGGGAGGCACAGAACACAAGACACAGGACAATGTTAGAAAATCTGATTAGAATAAAGGAGTAAATGAAATTATCTTATCTGTCAGTTTAGGAATAAAGATCTACCTATCTTGGGCCAGCAAGATGGTTCACAGGAGGACCTAAGTTACATTAGGCTATCACATGCACGCCATGACATATGTTCGTGCGGGCAAATATACACACTCATGAATTGTAAAAAGAAAGAAAGAAAGAAAGAAAGAAAGAAAGAAAGAAAGAAAGAAAACCCAACATGTTAAAAGGGGGACTGTCATAACTTTGATATTCTAGGAATACAGACAAACTTGCTTGTATCTTTCCATGATGTCAGAATGCATTCAATACCAATAAACTCAAACACTTCAGGGTTTTCAATGACAACCATTTAACATACAATCCTCCTACCTGGGTATCAGCAGAAGTGAATGCAAGTTCTTTATTCTAATATTCATTACTAACATTAACTCATTTCACACAGTACATGGTGACTCTATGCATGTCTCTATACATGTATATGTACTACAGAGTGAACTCAAGTTTAAAAGCCAAATGCATATGGACTGGACATGGGGAATGTATGCTAAGCCATATAACTCTTATAATCGTGGCCTATTTATTTCTGTTGTTTTGTATTGTATTTATAGTTATAAGAAAAAGAACCATTATTTGGACTGAAAGGGAGAGCTGTTGGGGGGAAAAATAAATACCTTAAACTAAAAAAAAAAAAAAAAAAAGAAGGGAAGAGGATGGTGGGGCTGAGGGGGAGGAGGGTGGAAGGGTGGGACTGGAGGGGGGAGTAAGGAGGGGATTGTAACTTGAAGAAATAAAAAATAAATAAAAAAAAAGCCTAACAGCTGAATTTAAGAAACTTCAGAAGCGCACTAAGAGTCTATCCCATGTTATCAAACTGGGCCAGGAGTGGTGGTGCATACTTTTAATCCCAGGTAGGCAGACCTCTGGGAGGTCAAGGCCAGGTGAGTTTACATTGTCTTGAACCACTAGACCAGGGCTAGGAGGAGGGAACTGCTGTGGAAATGGTTGGTGGTGCTGCTGTAGTCAGGTTTGGGACCAAAGTTACAGAATTCAACTTTGAGATAAAAAGCCTGGACTGGGTCTGTAGTGGGAAACCAGTCAGGAACAGGAAATGACAGGTCTGGTCCTGGACCAGACAAGCAGACAGGTGATGGTCAGACAGAGAAGTAGGCTTCTCAACGGTGCAGGAGTGGAGTCATTGAGTCCTCAGCACTTGACATGCACAACAGGAGTCAGCTGATAGGTTTGGTAAGTTGTCATGCCATCACAGTGTTAGGTGTCACTTGATGGGCTCCAGGTGAGGTAGTTAACACCCTATCCTCAGTTTGTTGTGCCTGATAAGTTTTTGGGCCTCTGTTTCCTGACATGGTTGTAAGATGTGCATGTGACCCTTACAGTTTCATTACTCCCAAATATTTGTATAGTGTGGACCCCAGTATGTTCCCAGGAATAAGTCAGTCCTCAGTCTGTGCTGGAGGACAGCAACCGACATGGATTCTGGTTCACTCAGAGGTTCTGGTCCACTCAGAGGCTGCAGTCTCCCTTCTCCCTAAAATGAAGTCCAAAGTTGTTCGTAAAGTGCAGTCTCCCAGGGCAATGCAGAACCTGAAAAACTGCTGTTCTACACAGTATGAAGTAACTTAGAGTAGGACACCACTTGACATCAACAGCTGGCAAGGTGGCACAGTGGATAAAGGTGCAACACAAGCCTACTGACATTAGTGTGATCCCCCAAACCCATATAAATACGGAAAGAGAACTAATCCCTCAAGGCTGTCCTCTGGCCTCCATAAATGGGATCGCAAATGGACACACAAATTACTTAATTAAAAAAAGAAAGAATAAGACCCTGTCTCAAAGAGCAAGCAAACAGGGTGCTGGAAAGATGGATCAGCTGTTAAGGACACTTACTACTACTTTCCTAGGACCCATATGGCAGCTCACAACCATCTGTAACTCTAGTTCCAGGGGATCCAATGGCTTCTTCTGGCTTCTGTGTGTACTGGGCATGCACATGATAAACAGACATGGATGCAGTCGAAACACCTACACACATAAAATGGAATAATATTAAAAAAAATTAAAAACAAATTTCAGCCAGGTATGGGGGTGAATAATTGTAATCCCAGTACTTGGGAGCTAGAATCAGGATTGTCAGAAACTTGAGGATGTCCCTGGCTACATGGAGAGTTTGAAGCCAACTTGGGCTAAGTGAGACCTTGTCTCAAAAAACAAGAAACAAAAAATTAATTTTTTTAAATATCAAAGAATTTTCACAAAGAAAATCCACAGTATCCAAATATCCAATGAAAAGGAATGTCTAGGCAGCCAAAGGCCAGGCTACATTCTAAAGCCTCACATGACTGGGGGCATGGACAAAGACTTGGTCCCTAGTGAGCTGAAGATGTACATTTAAAGTATTGATTTATTGTGTATTAATATCTCTATCCACCTTTCAACCTACCAACCTGAGTTACAGGACAAAGGATATTAATAGAGGATGTAGACCTCTTTAGTCAGAGGTCCTTGGGGCGATACATCAGCAATCCAGTCAAAACAACACACACACACACACACACACAGGAACAGGTACAATCAGCAATGGGAACACAGCAATCAGCAGCAATGGGAACAGAGCTAACTAGCAAACCAGAAGCAATTTTGGGGATCACTAGCAAGGACAGTGAAAGAAGCAGTGGCTTTCATGGCCCCAAACAGGCCTGACCTGGGATCAGTCTGACCTGGGCTATGATCTTCAGCAAGTCTTGGCAGCAGCAAACTTCAGCAAAGCATTATCTGGAGTCTTTCAAAACGAATCAGCAATGAGAATCGATGCCAAGCAAAATCTGCACAAGGATGCTTTCCAATTGGTCAATCTCATGTCTTACCCATGAGGTAATTCCTGTTGATCAAGATTATGTGCTTTCCAAGGATCAAAGGATGTTTTTCAGCAAAAAGCATGCTACCCACACATGACAGTTTCTGGCTGGCAACATATCACAGGCTCTCCCATTGGGATGTTTTGCATGCCCCTTTCATGAGTCTGTTTTTTAGCAGTGGATAAAGCACCCCCACATCCCACATTTGAGACCAATACCTTATACACATGTGTAAAATTGTCAAAGAACAAATTTAAAGCTATGTTTAAAGGCAAGGAGAGGGTGACTGGAGTGGTGGCTCATGCTTTTCACTTCAGGACTTGGGAGCCTGAGTGAAACCCTCTGCAAACCTCACAATGAGGCTGAGATAGTGCCCAGCTGCAGAACATTCATTCATCCAGCACATGCAAGGCTGTTGGTTCAGTCCCCAACGCTGCAAAGCATAAATAACAAAACACCCACCTCACTGCCCCAGGAGACAGCGACGAAACTTACATGGCTGCTGATAGGGGAAAGCATGAGTCTAAAAGCTCCAGTACACTTTCAGTATCATTTACTCTTTATGGAACTAGAAGGCAGACATGTGCCATTGCACAAGTCACACCCTATAGAATTTACACCAACAAAGAATCATCATGCAGATTATGGACGCTGTGTGTTAATTATCAGATTCATCGTCATGCATGAGCCTTCAGTGGAGCTTCATTGTTGGTAATAAATATACTGCAGTGGTTCAGGGTACCAGTACTCAGAGTGGCTGGGTGCGGAGCATCCAAATAAAGTTCCAACTCTACTACAAGGAAATAAAACAGCTTATTCTAAATCAGGCATGGCAACACATCCTTGTACTCTCAGGACTTGGGACAACAGAATTGCCAAATCAGTGGCAGCCTGAGCTACATAGATACACTCTGTTTCAAAAGAAAGAGAACATAGTTTATTCTGAGTCAAATATGACTGATCATATCCTGAGAACACAGACTCAAGCCCTGAATGACATGTCCCACTATTGGAAAGATTATGTGAACTTTTATAGTCACAGAAAAGAAAGTAATGAATAAATGTGTTGAAAATATATGCTGGTAAGGTTATCAGATAGAGTGACTACATCAAGGTGAGAAAGTCTATAGCTGTTTCTTTGTTTAAGATTTGTCTTTTGGGGCTGGAGAGATGGCTTGTCAGTAAAGGGTGCATGCTGTTCTTATAAAGGATACACAATTTGGTTCCTAGCACCCATGTCAGACAGCTTAAAACTGCCTATTGCTCCGGTTCCATGAGATCCAATGCTGTCTTATGGACTCTATGGAAACATACACTCATGTTGGTCAGTTGTTTTCTATGATGCCCGGGTACCGTTTTCTTCTGGCACCCAATTGCCTCTCTGCATTTCCTAGGGGAGACAAATTGGTGCAGAATCAGAAATGAGTTCTGCTATGCTGGAAGGTCTGGGTAGAACAGGATGAGCAGCAGGATCCCAACTTCCCGGTTTCCCTGGGTATATGCCACCAGGCTCATCAGGAGGCTAAGTGCTCCAATTCAAACAGACAGGCAGAGAGGAAAAAAAAATCCTTCTGCTATAAAGTGTTTTGTTCTTTTAAGGAGGGACTGTAAACTGAGGACAGCTGAAAGTCCCATTCCCATGGGACAATGGGACTTTGCTCTGACTGGAATGAGTCATGTGGCTGACATCTTTCCCATGGCAGCTACCACAGTTCAGGGGCTCCAGGGATGACCAGGTAGCCATGGACGCGACACCTGCAGCAGAAGGACTTCTACTCCCTGCTTGGCACCAAAGCACATATCCTGAGAGCGGATCCCTGGGAAGGCTTGGCTGATGGTTGCAGCAACTTGGAGCTTGCATTCCAGGCTCTCCAAAAGCAGGCTCTGGCTGCTAGCAATGGAAGTCTGACAGAGCAGGCTGACCCAGCCACAACCTCTTCTTCTTCCCCAAATTGTCAATACTGGATAAACGAAGACGAGTCTCAGCCTGTTTGATGAAGTAGATGGTGGTGGTTTATTTCATGAATGGGGGATTATAAACCTTGGGCAATAGGGAGATTTTTGAGGGTGAAGGCATTTGATTGGCTGGGGCTGGAGTGTTGGTGATGCTCTGCAAATAACAGGGAACTTGGTTATGTGACTTTCCATCTGTAACCACCTTAGGATTGTTTTACATGCTCCTGAGGCAGGCAGGAACAGGGAGAGAGAGATTTGTTCCACACTTTCTGTTCTCAGATGCATGACATCTCAATTTTGAGATTTCTGGGGTTTGAACATGTTCAATCTCACCAGTTCCATGCCAAATCCCCTGGAGGCACAGTCCACAAACTCCTCACTGCATGGCAGACAGGAAAAGATAAGGTCCACAAATTTCAACACACTCATACATGCACATATCCTCCCCCAGCAGCCCTCACCCCTGCACAAACACAAATATACATAATTAAAATAAAAATTAAAATTATAGTTAAAAAGGCATGTCTCTTTGTAGTTCAGGCTTGCTAGAAACTTACTATGTAGATCACATAGTAAGTTTGCTGGCTGCAAACTTGTGGTGATTCTTCCGGCTTTGAGATCCTGGGTCAATTTACCCAGCAAAGATTTTGGAGTCCTGGGGATCAACCTAGGACTTTATGTAGGCCAGGAACCATTACCACTGAGTCATAACCCTGCTGAGCTAGATCTCTAGCCCTAAAGGTTAGTTTATTAATATGAGTCTTTGCATGAGCCTATGTGTGTTCACGTGTGCAGTTACACGAGTGTATATAGAGGCCAAAGGACAACCTTAGGTTTCATCTTCAGTAATGCCATCTACCTCCTTTGAGCTTTCATCTCATTGGCCTAAGGTTACTGATTATGCTATCTGGACAGCAGCCCTAAGGTTCCACCCCACTGTTACAGCACTGAGGTGACAGTGGCATGCCTCTATTGGCATTTTGATGTGACTTCTGGGGATTAAAGTCAGGTCCTCATGTAAATCAAGTACTCTGTGGACACTTCCATCTACCTCCCCAATCTGTCTCCTGCCCTAGTCTTTTGAAGTGATCATTCTGATGGGATCTGGCCAATTCAGGTTGGTATGGCCAAGACAAAGATTTTGGATTGTTTGAGATGGGGACTCTGTAGTCAGGAGCTTTCATCCTACCTTCAGCTTCTGAGTTCTGGAATAAAGAGTTTTACCTCAAGGTCAAGAAAACGTTAGAAATAAAGGTGGATAGCAAATGACTATAAAAAAGGGTGATGAGGGCAAGGGCTGTAACTCAACTTTAGAGTGCTTGTCTAGCATTCAAAAGGCACCAGGTTTGCCCTGAGTTTGAGCCCCCATAAACATAAACCAGGCACATGCCTGTAACCCCAGAACACCAGAGGTGGAGACAGGACCATTTAGAATTCAGCTCATCCTTATCCATATAGTAAGTTCAAGGCCAGGGTGAAGGGAAGCTAAAGATAGCCCAAGATAATTTTGGTTTTGGACCCACAACAGTCTATTTCTCCCCAGTCACATTGTTCCCCTCAGCCAAAGTCAACCCAGCTGTGGGGTCTTAACACTGTTGTAGTGTCTTCATAAAACTTCATCTCTCAGCAGCACAGAAAGATGGAGAAACTACTTTCCACTCAATTTTGCTGTGAACCAAAAACTACTCTTAAAAATAAAGCCTGTTAAGTCTTCAAAAAAGCAATTATTACCTGTACATGGCAATGTATACCTGTAATTTCAGCACTGTGTGCATATATGTGCATGTGTGTGTGTGTGTGTGTGTGTGTGTGTGTGTGTGTGTGTGTGTGTTCATAAAAGGTAGGAAGTGCCAGGCGTGGTGGATCATGCCTTTAATCCCAGCACTTGGGAGGCAGAGGCAGACAGATCTCTGTGAGTTTGAGGCCAGCCTGGTTTATGAAGCAAGTCCAGAACAGCAGGGCTGTTACACAGAGAGACCCTGTCTCAGAAAAAAAAAAAAGGTAGGAAGTGTTCAAAAGGAGGAGCCAGAGTGTGAGGAAACCAGAAGCTCATACATATCAGGAGACTTGTGGTTAAATTTTGTCTGGTGACTGTGTCTGTGGGCCACATATCAAGAAAATTAGTATTTTCTGATGGAGCATCCATGCTGGAATGTTTGGTGGCTTACTTTTGTGCAGGTCTTGTTCAGGTGACACCAGCTGCTGTGTTCATGAATGCAAAGGTCATATCACTTCCAGAAGACACATTTTCACAGAATTCCTTCCCAATCTCCAGCTCTTACATCCTCTCTTATTTTGTTTGTTATTTGTTTTTGAATCAGGGTCTCATGTAGCACAGGATGTTTACAAACTTAGTATGTAGCCAAGGATGACTTTGGACTCTTGAGCCTCCTGCTTCTCTCCCAAATGCTAGGAATATAGGTCTGAAGCACTTTTGCCTATTTAAAATTGAAAGCTAAAACTGAAACTGTAGGACAGACTTGTGACTTGGATTCATTCATCTATAAGTGAGGCAGATCTTGAATTTCTGATCCTCCTCATCTGGGGTTACAAGACTGTGTCCCGAGGCCTGGCAAATGTAGAAAGTTATTTCCTTATCTTTGAAATGTTTGCCTCAGTCTAGGGAAGCATTCCATCACCAGCTCCACAACTCCCTATATTGCTGAGGAAGAGGGTATTTCTAGGAGAATAGGACAGCCAGAGAGAGGTCAGGGAGTCAGAAGGGCAAAGGGAGATGGAGCCAGAAAATTACATTACCGTTAAATGAAGAAACATGTACCACAATTTTTTTTTATCCATTCATCAGTTGAGGGACATCTGGGTTGTTTCCAGTTTCTAGCTATTACAAATAAGGCTGTTATGAACATAGAGGAGGAAACATCCTTGTGGGTTAGTGAGGAATCTTTTGGGTTTCTATAGTGGTTGTACAAGTTTACACTGTCACCAGCAAAGGAGGAGTGTTCCCCTTTCTCCACAACCTTGCCAGTATGTGCTGTCATTTGAGTTTTTGATCTTATTCATTCTGACAAGTGTGAGATGGAATCTCAGAGTCATCTTGAGTTGCATTTCTCTGATGTTTAAGGATGTTGAGCATTTCTTCAAAGGTCTCACTGCCATTAGAGATTCTTCTTTTGTGAATTCTTTGTTTAGCTAGAAACTGGAAACAACCCAGATCTCCCTCAAGTGACAAATGGATAAAAATAATTGTGGTACATTTACACAATGGAATACTACTCGGCTATCAGAAACAAAGATATCATGTAATTCGCAGCCAAATGGATGGAACTAGAAAAACCCATCCTGAGTGAGTTAACCCAGACTCAGAAAGATGCACATAGCATCTACTCACTTACAATTGGATTTTAGCCATATAGTACAGGATAACTATCCTACAACCAACACACCAAAAGGATCAGGAACATAGACTTTGTTACCTATTAATGGGACAATTTGCCCTAGGGGTGCTACCATGTAGGCCCCCAGTGCAAGAGGAAGCTATTAGCCCTCATATGACTGTTGAACTGAGAGGGGCTGATATGTAGGGACACTCCACATTGGAGGAGTGGGATGGGTGGGGGAGGGAGGAGGGGGTGGGTGGGTGGGTGGAATGGGGAAGAGTGGAAAGAGGGTACTATGATGGAGATGTAAGTTGAAGTAATAAACATTAAAAAACAAGTAAATAAAAATGAAGAAATCTGGACTTGTGCTTAAGGCAACAAGGATTTGAGTTTTGTAAAAGCATAAGGACCATAATGAGAACTGAGCTAAAGAACAATGTTGAGGGGTGGAGGGCTGGGCATAGTGGCTCACACCTTTAACTCCAGCACTTGGGAGGCAGAGGCAGAAAGAGCTCTATGAGTTCTAGGCCAGCCTGGCATACACAGCTGGACCTCATGTCAAAGAACAAAAACCGCATTGTTCTGGCTGCAGGTTGTAACAGAGAGCAGTGAGGTGCAGGAAGTGCATAGTCTACTGAGCCTGCGGAGAACAGTACTCTCCACTTTTGTTCTCTGTAGACCAGTACTGTGCTGAATGTTCCATGTGCAGTGTCCAGTTTGATCTCCAGACACCCATGAGGCAGGTGCTAGCATTATCTTCATTTTACTTTGAGGAATATGGAGGACTAGAGGCCTGGAGATGTGTGAAACTCATTCTAGAAACCAAGAGATATCTAAAAGTAGAGTTTATCTAGCCATTATATAAGTAAGCTACAAAAACAGCCAGGTTGTGGGACACACTTCTACAAAGTACGAATAGCAAGGACAAGTAGCAGTTGGGAAAAAAGTGCCTACTCCATCTAAAAAGTCAGAGTATTTCCTAAAGGAAAATCAAAGAGAATGAAAAGAAATGATGCAGAGATTTGGGGAAGGAAGACATGTTACTGAATTGAAGCTATGTGGACCATTACTGCACATGGAGACAGTTTCAACATGACCTTAAGAAGTGTTTCTTGCCTCCAGATTGACTGTGGTGAACAGTGCAGAAAGTCTGAGCATAAACAGAGTGTGATGAATTTTCTATGCTGGTGCAAGCCTGTGATGCCAGCACTTGGGTGTTGTAGTCAGAATAAATAGAAGCTCATGGACAGTTGGCCATATAATAAGTTCCAGGAAAGCCTGGACTACAACAGACCCTGTTTCAAAAGAATAACACAGAAGGGGTGTAGAGATGGCTCAGTGGTTAAGAGTGCTGTCTGCTTTTCCAGAGGGCCTAGGTTCAATTCCCAGCACACACCTGTCTGTAACTCCAGTTCCAGGGGATCTGACACCCTCACACAGACATACATGTAGGCAAAACATCCATGCATATAGGATAAATAAATCATTAAAAAAATTCAAACAGGACTTGATAGACCAGGTGGTGGCTGTGATGGAATTAAGTTAAGGTTCCAATATAGACTTTCTATGTTTCACTATTGATTGTGAACTCGCTTCCCTTTTTTCTCCCCTATTTTTTTCAGGGGGGGGGGGCAAATGTGTTTTTATTCTTGTTTTTTCAAAACAGGTTTTTTTTTTTTTTTTTTTTTTTTCTGTGTGTATTCCTGACTGTCCTGGAATTCTCTCTGTAAACCAGGCTGGCCTCCAACTCACAGCATTCCCCCTGACTTTGCCTCCACATTGCTGGAATTAAAGGAGTACACTATCACAGCCCAGCTGATACTTTTAACACCTCATAACTTTATTTTATTTTCCCTTCTTTCTTTCTTGTTTTTATTTTTTGAGAAAAGATTTTATTGTTCAGTCTGAATGACCTCAAGTTCATGGCAATACTCCTGCCTCAGACTTCCCAGTGCTGGGATTGCAGTCATGCTCCACCATATCCAGTTCTGTAATTTTTCTCTTACCAGGAGTTGTGTAGAAGCCAGGGTCTTGGAATGTGGCCCGTTCAATAGCAAAAGGCTTTGCACTCCTTTGTCATCTTGAGAATACTAATTTAAAAAACGTATTATTTTTTATTATGTGAATGTGTGTCTGTGTGTGGACACTTGCATGTGAAGGCAGGTGGAAACTAAAGGCATTAGATCCCCTGAAACTGAAGTTATGAGCAGCTGCCCAATGTGGGGGCTGAGAACCAAACTCAGGTCCTCTACAAGAGCAGCCAAAGCTCTCCATAGCTGAGGAAACTTTCCAGCCCCCTTAATTTTTTTTAAATAAAGGGCTCTTGTTTTCATTCTGTACCTGGCCTTGCACATATGAAGCTAGTCTTGGTTAATTTTTCAGTTGTCACACAATTGGTAGATGTCACAGGATGGATTTAAGAGTCTGTGTCCTACTCAGGCTGGAGAAATGGCTCAGTAGTTAAGAGTGCCTGCTGCTCTTGAGAGGATGAGAGTTTGAATCCCAACCCACTGCAAGTGGTTCAGAACCAGCCATAATTCCAGTTCCAGGGTATCTGGTGGCCTCTTTTGGTCTCTTTGAGAAACACACACACACACACACACACACACACACACACTTTCTCTCTTTCTCTTTTTACATAAATAATAAAAATAAAATAAATCTTTAAAATAAGAGTCTATGTCCTCAAACACTCTGGTATGCTGTGCTATCCCATTATTTAGAAATAAACCCATAAGAGAATGTGATGGAGAGAGAATATATTACTATAAAAAACTCGTGTGTGTGAGTGTGTGTATGTGTGACTGTGAGTGTGTGGTGTATGTATTAGTGTGAGTGTGTGTGTGTGTGTGTGTGTGCACCTGCCATGGCATATATGTGGAAGTCACAAGACAACTTGTAGGAACTTGTAATCCCATTCTACGATCTGAATCCAGAAGCTCACACTCAAGTTATCAAGTTTGGTGGCAAGTGCCTTAAGACCTGTTGGTCCATCTTCCAGTTCAGAAAGGAAATAGATCTGAAAAAAAATCAGAATTAGTACTAACAAGGTTTAGAAGGACCTTTTATCTTTTTCCAAATTAAATTATTTATATTATTACTATTACTGAGCCGGGGTCAGTAACTGAGGATGACCATATGTGGTTGCCTTTGTCACTCTACCTCCTGAGTGCTGGGATTACGGGCCTGCACCACCACAGCCAACTATGGATTAGAATAAATTTTATGTGAGAACTTATTAGAATTTCACAGCATTTCTCACAACAACGGGAGGTTTCCTCTAGAAATGAGAATGTCATTAAGGGTTGAAGAGCCTTGCTGACCAGGGAGACTGTGACACTTAGTGGTAACTATGTGTTACTGCAGGGGCTTGTTTTGAAAAATTTAAGACTGTTCTTTTAAAAACACACTGACACTTTACACTTGTCATACTGTTTTGTTTTATCTGTTATCTGAGAAATTTAAAAGGGTAATCAAATTGTCTAACAGTATCTCTAATACACAAGATATTGACAATTGACAATTTCTTGCAAGGGAAAAAAAATCAGCTTTCTGCAATGAAGACTCACAGGGTCTAGAAACAACACTAAAGGGTAGGCCCTATGCCTAGCAATAGATGGCCAAACCAAAATGAATTCAATTGTGATTTTTGAGATGTTTTGTTTCATGATGCTTTGTTTGGGCATTTTTTAACCCTACAGGTCTTTTGCTTAAATATTATGGTTTCCATTTATGTCTTTTTATGAGTTTGGTGTGTGCACACATGCGTATCTGTGTGCCAATGTTTTTTCTTATTCATTTCTTTGTTAATTTTTCTATTCTGGTTTGATTGAGGAATTTTGTTTTTGCTTTTGTTTTTTTTTTAATTTGCCTGTTTATTTTTTTAAAGCGAAAGAACGAAAGCATGTTGATGAGTGGGTAGGGAGGTGGGGAGGATCCGGGTAAGATGAGGGAGAGGAAACAATGATCAAAATATATTACAAGGGAATTTTTATTTAAAAAGATTACTTGTTGCAAGTATGAAGAGGAAAAAAGATACTGGCAAACAAAATTTAAGATAACACAAAAAAGACTGCTTATCATGACCAAGGTTGCTTCATCCCAGAATTCATGGAGAGATCAATGTATCCATCAAATAAATAGAATGAAATAAATCACATGGTCATCTCAACATGTGTAGGAAATATCATTAAAAAAATTCAATATCTGTATCTTCATGATGAAAATCACGCAGAGGCTAGGGATTATGGGACCATACCTCAACATTACAACATTACAGAAGTTATATACAACAAGCCCATGATCAGCATCTTGGGAAAATGAGAAAACTTTCCAAACATTGCCACGAAGATGAGAAACAGAACAAGGGTCTTTGCTTTATCCATGTCTATCAATAAAGTACTGAAGTGCTAACTAGAGCAATAAGAAAAGAAGGAAACTAAAGCCTACAAATAGCAAAAGAACTCAGAGTTTCTTATTTATAGATATGATTTTACAAAAAATATGTTTTTTGATTCTTTCAAAAACCCTATAGCTGATGAACACTTTATCAAATTATCAGAAGACAAAGTTAGCACACAAAAATCAACAGCTACCTTATATACCAATGACAAGCATACTGAAAATCAAAGGAAACAATCCCATTCACAAATATCTGGGAACAAATCAAATGATATATCCATCAAGTGATGAATAGATAAGGAAAATGTAGAAAATATATAAAATAGAATATTACTCATCTGTGAAAAAATGGAATCATGAAAATTGCAAGTAAATGGAAGTCACAGGAAAGTATAGTACTTATTGAGGCCAGCTAGAATCCAAAAAACAAATGACATACTATGTAGACATTAACTTCAACATGTATGTTTAACTTGGGTTACATGTAGAATCTATGAAATTAAAATGAGCCACTGTGATGGTGTCAGGGAAGGAGATCATAAAAATATGCAAAATCTAGGCAGAGAAGGGGAGCATTAGGTGCTGAAATGTTCAAACATGGAGGGGTTGGGGGATGGGAAAAAGAGGGGGAAATTCTTAACAAAATCGAAGGGCCAAGAAAAAGTCAAATATAAACCTATGATCTTGGAAACCAAGTATAACATGGTTCAAAGGGTAGTAGAAGAAAAGTGACAAGAAATAACACTGAAAGAATACTCTGAGTTAAAGATTTAACAGCAATGAAGGTAGCAGGATAAGCAAGAGGATGGAATGGTACAGGATGAACCAAACTAAGGAAGAATGAAGATGTCTTGTGGAATCTACCAATTTGTAGGTTTATGCTAGATTTTTACAACTAGTTTATATTATGAACTAGATAGAGTTTTTTGAGAAGTACTAGGGAAGTGTTGACAACAGCGCTTCCAGAGACATTGCTTGTTTGTTTGTTTATTTTCAGTGAATCTCCAAGTACTGTGGATGGGATACCCTCTTATGAGTTATTCCTCAGGGAGGGCTCACTGCCCTCAAAACAACACAGGCTAATGCCATTGCTGAGGGAAGCCCACCAAAGCTATATGGGAAAAACCTACTGCTGTCTTTACCACACACTTTCGTATTGATTTCTCAATTGCCTGCAACCAAATTGACCAGGAAACCTCCTACTAACTGGCCTTCATAATGTTAGAAGGTGTGGTAGAGACCACAGGTAGCATACAGATATCAATGATTTTTATTCAGCCCTGGATCTTGCATGCTCCAACATGACTGTCCAGTCATGTTATTTTAACAAGGGGTGTATTGGCATGATAGTCGTGTGGGGGACCAAGCACATTTAGATTGCATTTGACACCTGTGCCACAGGAAGGACTTAATTGTCTGATACTGCAAACCTTGTGAAAAGAAAATATTATTACTGTGGAAGTCATAGGCCAGAGGGAGGAATCATCATCCAGGAAGCCATGGCACAAAGTCAGGAAAGAAACTGTTGACTGAAACTTTTTAAAAGTAGTAATCTGGGCTGGCATCTGTGGTCTCTTATGGTGTGTAGCACACATGTTGTTCAGGCTTTTGTGCCTTTTAGAGTCATCATTATCAGGCTTAATGTTTTGAATATTGTGTCCCAAGGGGACTTCTTTTCTGATCCAGTCTATTTGGTGTTCTGCATATTTTTTGTCCCTTCATAGGCATCTACTTCTTTAGGTTAGAGAAATTTCCTTCTATAATTTTGTTGAAAATATATTGTGTGCCCTTGACCTGTGTCTCCTCTTCCTTGCTCTATTCCTGTAAATTGTAGATTCAGTCTTTTTACAGTCTCCCAGATTTCCTGGATATTTAGTGCCAGGAGTTTTTTGGATTTAACACGTTCTTTGATTATGGTATCCATGTCTTCTCTCGTGTCTTTAGTGAATGATATTCTCTTTTTGATCTCTTGTATTCTGTTGGTGAGGCTTTGTTAAATGTGAGATTCACCAGAGAAAGACTAATTCCATGATTTTAGCTGATTTTGAAGCAAGCTGTAATGAAATACGGAGTAAGATGATGGACTCTAGTCAGATCCATTTTGGGTTTCACAGGAAATGGCCATGAGTCACATTTGAAGAGGCTTAAAAAGGCAAAACTACAGGGCCACTGTACTTATCATCAGATTCAATCAAGGGTAAGCATATATTCTGATGTATTTCCTGCCTATGTACCTCCTGCCTACATCTAATCAAGCACATCTGGTGCAGTTTGTCGGAGTGTAATGATCCATGGTTAAAGAGGAAGGGTTGAGGGAGCTTCAACCCTAGAGACCTCAAATATGAGGATGGCAGGAGTTGACCACCTCCCAAATCTTAATTTGGTGCCATAAAGCAAGCTCCAAGACAATCAACCCTAGCAAGAATTTACTACCCTAACAGTTTTCAGGCTTCCCTCCTTGTTTGACCTTATAAACATCCCCTCTTCCTGCCCTACAGTCCCTGAGTCAAAGATGAAGCTTCTAACAACACCCCTACCCTGGCCAATGGTGCATGGCCACACAAACCTTGCCCCAGAGATGCTAGCTGTCTCCCCAGTGGAATAAATACCCCTTCCATGAACAGTTTTTCAAAGCTGTTCCCATGTGTGTATGTGTGTACCTTGCCTGTGCACTCATCATGGACCAAGATCCTGCATTGTCCTCTCCCATGCTGGCTAAGCTTTCCTCTCTCCAGTCCAGTTAGGTTCTCAAATGACCAGGCTACCACAAGGGGGAAGTGGATGCAGGGTGGCAGAGTTGGGTCAGAAGAACTTGTTTAGGGGAGTGAAAACATAAACAACAGCATCCAGGTTTTTGCTTAGTTTCTTACATCTTGCTTCTGAAGTTCTTGTTCAAGTTCCTAAACTTTTCATTTCCAGATTTCTCTCAGTTAATATTTTCTTTATTGATTCTATTTCCACTTTTAGGTCTTGAGCTATTTTATTTTCACTCCCTGTGTTTTCATAGATTTCTTTAAGGAACTCATTTGGTTCCTCTTTAAAGACTTCTATCATATTCTTAAAGCATATTTTACTATCTTTTGTGCTTCAACTATGTTGGAAAACTCATGTACTCCTGAGTGGTAGATTTGCTGGGCTACAGTGGATACATATTATCCTGGCTGTTATTGATTGTGTTTTACATTTGTGTCTAGGTATCTAGGAATTTGAAGATTGTAATTTCAGGATGTTGTGTACTATAATATAAAGTCATGAAGATTTAAAAAGTATATGTAAAGACCTAGATGACTGTTTGGCATATATTGCCATAAAGTAATGTTAGTTATTTACCGGGAGAAAGTGAAAAATTCTCTTTTTGCTTCCATGTATGTCTGAGGGTATAAGAGCATTATCTACTGAAAGTCATAATTTGTGTTTTGATGCAAGGTTATAAATGACCTGCATTTTTTGTCGAGAAAATAAAAATAAAATATTTAGAAGCATAAAAAAAGAAATGGACAATTTTCTTGATAGATTCCAACTACTGAAGCTGAATCAAGATCAGGTTAAGAGATTTAACAGCCATATAATGCCTAAGGAAATAGAACCTGGTGTTTTGAGAGTATTTCTTCATTGCTGGACTGGAGCAAAATCCTGAAGATGATACAGTGAAGCAGTGAACATGCAGTGAGATTCAAAGCAGATCCCTAAGTGCCTGGTATTCTTCTTCAGTGAGAGGAAGCTCAAAGATGCAGTCGATCTGCTCTCCTAGGACATCTGGATGGCAAAACTCTAGCCAATGCCCTTCAAAGTCCATTTCATCCGGCAATTGATCAAGCAGCAGCTGGGCAGGGCAGGCGTCCC
>CAJQZJ010000335.1:2806270-2823873 GCA_907164525.1 Lophiomys imhausi | reverse complement strand
TGTGAGTGTGTGAGAGTGTGACTGTGAATGTGTGTGAGTTGTGTGAGGGTGTGTGAGTTGTGTGAGGGTGTGTGTGAGTGTGTGAGTGAGTGTGTGTGTGTGTGACTGTGCGTGTGAGTTGTGTGAGTGTGTCTCTGTGTGTGTGTGATTTATTAGTACAGGCCTGTACTTCAACTAGCTCACCTACCTAGTCCAACAGCGGTTGTCCACTAACAAAGTTCAAGAAGCCAGCACTGCTCAATCTTAGGCCGGATGTCTCAGCTGTTCTTCAGCATACGTTTGGATCCCAAGCTAGGCTGTAAAGTCAGTGAAGAGAGATGCCTGAGAGCAGGATCTGGACCTGACAGTGAGAGTGAGCCGTCAAAATCTTCCTCCTTCCATGTCCTTTAGAATAGAGTGCTTGGCATTGTGCTACTGAATGGTAGCAGCTCACCTAGAACTGAGTGAGGTGTGGGGCCGAGGTCGAAATGAAGACCATTTCTGGTTTTAACACATGAAAATGAGAGTTCTGTATTAAGGCCCTACTACAGCTGGGCAGTGGTGGCAAATCCTTTAATCCTAGCATTTCGGAGGCTGACACAGGCAGATCTCTGAGTTAGAGGCCAGCTGGGTCTAGAGATTGAATTCCAGGACAGCCAGGGCTACACAGAGAAAACTTACCTAGAAAAGCCAAATCTAAACTAACCAACCAACCAAAAATCCTACTACATTCCAAGAAAGACCAGCAGGGTAGATAAGAGCAGTCTGGTGTCACCTCCATGACCTCCCATATGTCCTATTTCCTAAACACTGCCCTGTACCCACCTTTTATTATCTATCAATAGCCATCCATCCATCCCAGAACAACAAGCCCATAAGGAAGCCACCATTTATCTTTTTTTTTTTTTTTTTTTTTTTGGTTTTTCGAGACAGGGTTTCTCTGTGTAGCCCTGGCTGTCCTGGACTCACTTTGTAGACCAGGCTGGCCTCGAACTCGCAAAGATCCGCCTGCCTCTGCCTCCCAAGTGCTGGGATTAAAGGTGTGCGCCACCACTGCCCAGCTCTTTTTTTTTTTTTTTTAATACAAACTCAGCTGAGTTGCTCAAGCTGCCTTTGAACTCCTGGTCTCAAACAACTCCCTTGCCTCAGCCTTACAATTACCCAGAGCCCCAGGCCCATGCCATCTCTCCCAGCTTCACTCAGTTTTTACCCTTAACTGTTATTGTTTTGCAAACGTGCAAAAAAATAAAATTTACACAGTTCTTGATATCTGTGACATTCAAAGCCAAGCTGGAATTTTAAAACTGTCTCTTTTCCACCTGCTAGCATGAAAGACACTGTAAGGTAGGATGGGTGGATGAGAATAAATAAATGATGGATCTGTAGGTGCCCGTCAAAGCTAGAATGGATCCCAGTCCCAGGCACTACCTCAGTTGGAGTCTCCAGGTGGAGACTCCACATGAAAGAGGGTAAGGATGAGATGGCCAGGTTTTTCCTGAGTGCAAGGATTGCACCCAGGAGGACCCCCATTCCTGGATTCCGCCTGTGCCCTTGTCTGGCAGCACAGAATCCAGGGCACTCAACAAAAACCAGGTGAAACTTTACCTCCTCTGCATACCTGGCAGCGGACACTTGGGAAATGTTTGACAAAAGAATGATCTGGCATAGAGACCTCCCTAGACCCAGGGTGGGGTGTTATCTTCTCGCCTCAGGACTTTAGTGTTTCAGGGAACGCCCCGGGGGGCGAGGGCGGGGTCCTGGGCCAGAGGGTGGAGCCTGGTAGGGTGCTGACTGACGGCAGGAGAAGGGGGGGGGGGGGGCCTTTGGTCGGGGGCAGGGCCTGGAGCCCGAGGGCGGGGCGGCTCACAGGGCCGCCTGGCTGCTCCAGGGAGTTCGGGTGTCTTAGCGCTGGCTCCAGGAGAGGCTTCTTCGGCAGGGTCGGGGCGCGGATGCTGGAAGTTCACATCTCCTCGGTGGGGCCCGAGGCCAAAGGGCCCAGGCAGAGTCCCGAGAAAGGCCACATGGTAAGCAATGGATGGAGAGTTCGTGCAGGGATCCGCTGAATAGCCCCGGGACGAGCGCAAAAGGGACCCAGGATTCCGGGCTAGGACATTTGTCGCAAAGGTTCGGGTTACTTGGCTGTGTCAGCGCCTCGGACGATGGTCTAGGCTCTTGAGGGATCCCGTGGAGCAGAGGGGGAGGGCCCGTCAGCCTTTTCTTTCAGGTGTGTGTGTGTGTGTGGGGGGGGGGGGGTCGGGGGGGGTTTCCCTGCGCGGCGGCGCGCCAAGTCGGCTCTGTGCCTTTCAAACACCAGAAAGGGGGCGCGCCTCGCGGTGCGGGTCCTGCTGCATCCCTTGGACCCGCCGCCCGCGCTCCTTCGCCCGCCCACCCGCCAGGTGTTCCAGGTGGAGGTGCTGCACAGTGGACGCAGACACACCGTGCCGCGGCGCTACAGCGAGTTCCACGCTCTACACAAGCGGGTGAGGCGGCGCGGACTACCCACCCATCTGGACTCACGCCAGGTGGAGGTCCCTGGGAGGCTGGCGCAAGAGCTCTGGTGCCAGCTTTCGGTTGGCCACCCCCCATTACTGTCCCAGCCCCGGGAGTGTGCAGATCATGGGCGACTACCCCAGGGCTGCAGGGCCCCTCGCGGGGAGGACGCAGTGGCTAGACCCCAACTCAGACTGACCTTGTCCGAGTGCGTCCCTTCCACTCTCGGGCTTGTCACTTCTGTCCCAAACACCTCTCACCAGCTGTCCCAGGTTAAAGCTTAAAGGGCACACAGAGAGGACTGGAGAGAGGCCTCAGCTAGTTGCAATGGGCTTGAGGGCTTTGCTGGGATCTCACCGTAGTAATTGATGGACAGATCAAGAAACGGTACAAAGTGCCTGACTTTCCCTCAAAACGCCTGCCGAACTGGAGGACCAGAGGACTGGAACAGCGCCGGCAGGGCTTGGAGACATATATCCAGGTGTGCGCAGGGCACACTTGGTTGGTTGCCCCTAGCCTGAGGGACCAGGGCCGACCTAGTTAGAGACGTGGGAGGTACGTGGGTGCCCACAACTTGGGGTTGTTATTCACCATCCCAGGTGCCATTTTTCCAAACAACGAATACAAATTTTTCTTTTTTTTTTATTTTTTTGAGACAGGGTTTCTCTGTGTAGCCCTGGCTGTCCTGGACTCACTTTGTAGACCAGGCTGGCCTCGGACTTGCAAAGATCCGCCTGCCTCTGCCTCCCAAGTGCTGGGATTAAAGGCGTGCGCCACCACCGCCCGGCTGAATACAAATTTTTCTATCTGGATTATTGAAAGTTTTGAATAATCCAACAAGTAGATTCCCTTAGGGTAAGACTGTGTTATCCTCATCAAGTGCGTGCTCTCATCCCTCCAACAGTGACAGGCATTACTGGGCTAGTCTTTGCAGTCCATACTGGGCCATTCCTCACAATGCCCCTGAGTTTGGTCTAATAATATTTGTTTCCACTGCCTGGAAATTCTTATTTTGGGATAAAGGTCCTCAATTTTTTTTTTGCAATGGGTTGTGCGATTAGTAGCTGGATCTGATTACAGGCTTCCTGTCTTCTTCACTAGGGCATCCTGTACCTGAATCAGGATGTGCCCAAGGAGTTATTGGAATTCCTGAGACTTAGACACTTCCCTACAGACTCCAAGGCCAGCAGTTGGAGGTAAGGATAGCCGTGCTGGGATGTGGCAAAGGCTCTCAGAGCAACAAGCGTTTTTCATTTTTAAATGTGCTGGGCTGTGGCCTGGTTCTTTTTCTGATACATGGCCTCCCTCATCAACTTTCTTGGCCCTGGTGGACTGGAAGGTATTTGGACTGCTGTAGTTACTCCAGGGACCTCCTCCTCCGGAACTAGGCTTGTTACAAAATAGAAGCCAGAGTCCCCTGGGCTGTTCTGTCTCCACCCCTCCTCAGCTCCCCTGGGTAGCCTCAAGCGCTCACAGTGTTTCTCTTCTTTTCAGCAGCCCGGGGGAATTCCTGCCTAGTGACACCAGGCAAGTCAGTCCTGCGGCCCCCTGGTGGCTACGTGCTAGGAGGCAGGCCAGCAGTCTGTCATGAGTCCCTTTCATTTCCTTTGTGGGTCCTTAGGGTCCTTTCCATGTGTCTTTTCCCTGCTCTCTCCACTTTCATGGTTCACAATATTTTTGTTCCTCACAGCTCGCAGCTTCGCCACCGGCCGGTCATTGGCTTCTGTATGGATCCTTACATTTACACCCCTTCCCCCGGTGAGACATGCCTCTGATCTGTTCATATCAGCACCTCCCTCCTACTATCCTTTGGGGCGACCACCTGCTGCTCCTGTGACCTATAGCCTTCTTTGTAACTTACTAAATAGAAACCAGTGCAGTTCAGTTGGCTCACCTGCTCTCGGTTGCCCTAGGGCCCATCTTCAAAAGCTAATATGAACAGAATGTGAACTAGGGAATGCCAGTAGTGCCTCATTTTGGGCCAACAGCTG
Organism: Lophiomys imhausi; assembly: GCA_907164525.1. Taxonomy (NCBI): domain Eukaryota; kingdom Metazoa; phylum Chordata; class Mammalia; order Rodentia; family Muridae; genus Lophiomys; species Lophiomys imhausi. Next base: position 2,819,413 of record CAJQZJ010000335.1, on the reverse strand, counting down.
AGGCTGTAGGAGCTCAGAGTGCTGCAAGCCTAAGGCCAGGCACATCACATGCTCTCTCCTTCTTTCTCTCCCGCAGAACCTCTCCCAGAAGTGGTGGTGGATGGTGTACTCCAAGGTCTCTACAGCTTCAGTACTAGCCCAGCGCCAGACCAGCCAAAGGCTAACTGTCATCTGGCTCCGTCACTAATGGCCTGACTAACCCAGGACACTTGTGTCTCCTAAGCTATGTGTCCTGTGAGTTCCACATAAGAAACCAGGTTTTCCCTTGGACTAGACTCAAGTGTAACTAGCTGAGGCTCAGTTGTGCCCTCCCCGACTCAAGGCTCTGAATTTGGCTTGTACTGACAGCTGTAGCTGGTAGAACTCAAGACTCTTCAAAGTCTAGGAATCAAGGCAAAGTCAAGATAAAGAAAGCAGTGTAAAGTAACTTCAGAGGTAGGCTGAGATTCAGGTGAGTTTTCTAGTCCAGACTGGCAGCTGGCAGAAGCTAGGGTGAAGCATAGTAGCTGGCTAGAAACCCACTGCCTGATGACCAGTGGGTAGCACCTAGGTGCAGGCTTAGGTGGGGACCCAAGGAAGAGTCCCAGGCTGGGCTAGACACCCAGGGCAAGTGCTATATACACCTCTAAACACAGCCTACATCTAAGTTATTAAAAAAAAAAAACATTTTTTATTGATCAGCATTGGTAAGAGTTTGATATAAAAATCAGGCCTGTGGAATGTGAGGGGGTGTGAGTGTCCCCCATCAGATGGAAGCACTAGGGGCCAGAGTGGCACGGAACCTTGTGACTGGCTACCTTCACCCCTGTGAGGGCAGTGACAGGGCCTGCGCAAACAGCTGCTTGGAGGGATGAGGCCCCGGAGGCTCTCTATTCCTTAGCTATGGCAAAGGGTTTCTCCACTTCGATCTTGCCACAGTCTACAATGACCACATCTTTCAGGGGCTTGTCTCGACTGTCAGTCTTGGTGTTCTCCACCTTATGTATCACATCCTAGAAAAGCAAGAAAGGAGAATTTGGGTGGGGTAGGGGTCAAGAGGCACACTACTGGGAGACAACTCTGGTGAGTGGCTTAGGAGGGTTGACACCCACATGGGTGTTGGATAGCTGACCACCCACAACACTGCTTGGGTGTAGGCATCTGAACATGTGACTCAGTGAGTGGAACAGAGGAGCCTGCAGCTGGACAGACTCAACAAGGTCTTCTGGATGGGCTGTCTGAACCCTGGAAGGACTCAGAGCCTAGAGAGCACGGGGACGTACACTACTAGGTTTCATGTTTTTGTTCCTGATTGTGGTGCCTCACACATTCTAGGTTAAGCACACTCATGGAGCCTGCCACATGGACAGTCTGAAATGTGGTCTCATGTGGTCCAGTCTGCCCTTTGGACTCCTGAGTTCAAGTGATCCTCTTGCCTCAGCCTCTTGAACAGCTAGGACTAACCATAGACATGTGCAAGGCCCTCAGTCAGGCTGTTTATTGACACTTCCCTACCCCTATGCCAGCTTGGGAGTTGTCAGTGCTGGTCTGTATCTGTGGCTTATGTGCCTTTGGGAAAAAAATTTCCTACTTCAAGCCCTTGCCTGTTCCAGACAGATCCTTGGTGAGGGCTATCAAGGTTTAGCTCCCACTTTGAAACTTACCATGCCCTCTAGAACTTTGCCAAAAACCACATGCTTGCCATCTAGCCAGGACGTCTTGACTGTAGTTATGAAGAACTGGGAGCCGTTGGTGTCTTTGCCTGCATTGGCCATGCTCACCCATCCAGGCCCGTAGTGCTTCAGCTTGAAGTTCTCATCTGGGAAGCGCTCACCATAGATGCTCTTTCCTGGGAAGAGTCAGAGCAAGTCAGGAAAGTGGGCTGACCAAAACAGGCAGATAGATAGTTGGGTGAGAAGCTACAGGGCTGTCCTTGTTGGAACTCTTCAGAGAAGGGCTGCTGTAGCCAGCCAGATTATGTTCCTAGGGTGTAAGATAGGTGCAGCTGCAAGCTGAACAGCAGATGGGGGTTGGTTGGTGGAGGAAAAATAGGCAACAGGGCTGCTATTTGTTTTTTTAAGAACCGAGAGCTTCTTACCAAGGAACATAAAATAAAAGATGCTTGTGAACATGTGTCATTGCCTGTGGGATATGGGTTCAGGGGCTGTGACACCGAGCACAAAGCTCCACACCCTTTCCAAGATCCTGGTTGAAAAGTTGGTTTCCCCACTACCCATCAGTGGACTAATGGGCCCAAGAATGCTAGCACTGAAGCAATATCTTCTCAGGCTGGTGAGATGGCTTAGCCCGTAAGGCAACTTGCTGCCAGGTATGGAACCAACAGGATGGAAGAGGAAAACTCACTCCTGTAAATTTTTAACATGCATGTAATGGCATGTGCTAGCCAACTTCATAAGCATGCTTATAAAAGGTCAGGTGTGATAGAGAGTAACAACACCACCAGCACTCAGGAGGCAGATCTGAGTTCCAGCCCAGCTGACGCACAGTCACTTTGGCTCAATGCCTTTCAGTTCACTGGCATGCAAGCCTTTGCTCTCAGCACGCCTGTGCCCATCTTGACGCTTTGCTCAGGGACTGCCTGGCCTGCACCTGACCAGGAAGATGTGGTTCACTGTGCAGCAGCTGGGGAGCCGAGTACCAAGATCAGACTACATGGCAGGTGTGAGGTGGCCTGTTTCCTGCAATGACTCCTGGCTGGACCCTGACTGCTAAGACTTCCTATTTGAGAAACTTCCTTGGAAATCTTAGTCAACCATGAAATTTCAATTGCTCCTATTTAAGAAAGCCTAATTTATATCCTTAGTTTCATCAAGACACAAGGAGCTACCAAGTCACAAGAAATAAAATATTTGAGGAAATCTGCATTTTAATCTTTATGATAGTAAACATCAATGACATTTAATCTTCTGTCCCAGAAGTTCCATCCGGCTGCTTTGCAAATGGTTAAGTTTCATGCCCAACAATTTTTTTTTGTTTAATATTTTCTTCCTGGTGACAGGGTTTGTGTGTGTAGCACTGGCTGTCCTGGAACTCACTTTGTAGACACTCTGGCCTCAAACTAAGAGATCCACCTGTCTCTGTGTGTGCCACCACAGCCAGCTTTTTTTTTTTTAAGTGTTTGGGTATTTTATACCCATGTATATCTGTGTACCACATATGTACCTGAGGAGACCCTGGATTCCCTGGAACTGGAATTACAAACAGTTGTGAGTCACCATGTGGGAATCAAACCCAGGTCCTCTGCAAGAGCTGCCAGTGCTCTTACCACTGAGTCATCTCTCCTGCCTTAACCTAAGTGTGTGTGCTTGTGTGTGGTTTATGAGCACAACACTACACTTGCCTTGAGTTCTCCACTTTTATTCATCTTTGGTTTGGGTATGTGTGCTGTTGTGTATGCTCATGCCACAGTGCATGGGCAGCAGTCAGAGGACACCTTGCAGAAGTCAGTTCTCCTCTTCCAGTGTTTGAGATTCAGGAATTAAAGGCAGGTTATCAGCCTTGGCAGCAAATACCTTTACCCATCTTGCTGGCCTTTTTAGTTTATTTATGTAATACAGGCAATAGAATGTGTGGCACAAGCTACAGACTTGTATCAACAGTGGATACCTGGAAGAGAGCACAAGTCTACCTGATCCCCACCTCCCTCTCCTTTGCACTGAGTTCCCTTTTTGAAGAAAGGTACAGCTAATCTAAATACAGCACTAGAGCTGGCAAAAGATGCCTAACCAGCATAGTCACCCCACCTTGGACACTATAATGTCAAGACTCCTCTTCTCAGCCGGGTGTGGTGGTGCATGCCTTTAATCCCAGCACTCAGGAGGCAGGTGGATCTCTGTGATTTCGAGGCCAGCCTGGTCTACAGAGTCAAGGACAGCCAGGGCTACACAGAGAAACCTGGTCTCAGAAACAAGGACTCCTTCTCAGAGGATGTGAAGAAGTTACCTCACCTCCTGTCCCATCTCCCCTGGTGAAGTCTCCACCCTGGATCATGAAGTCCTTGATAACACGATGGAACTTGCTGTTTTTATAGCCAAATCCTTTCTGGAGAGAGGGATGAGAAGACAGAATGAGGCACCAAGCAGATGCCAAACAGACTTGTAGGAACTCACCTACAGCACCTTCTAGTACAGATTCAGCATTTAATGTACCAAGGGACAAGTTACTGCATGTCAAACACAAAGCGTACACATCTACTAAAGCCCAGATCTCCAGCCTCTGCCCTTATACAATTCCTGAATGATGTGACCCAAGGCCATGAAATGCCTTCTTCTTTGTTCTCGGGTTCATAGGAACATATGTGAGATCTGGGGATATATCTCAGCTGGCCGTGTTTGTCCTAGCAGGAACACAGTCCTGGCTTCTACCCTTCACCCTGTGTGAGTTGAGTGTGGTGGTGCTCAGGTTCAAGCTCAGCCAGGGTCTACATAAGACTGTCTCAGAAACACAAAATCAAACAAGAAGTTCAAATACAAACTTCATCAAACAAACGTTTCCTTAAAATTCTGTGCCATGTTCTAGGATTGAGTCCCTTGGACCCGTTTTTCTTTTCTAAGAACCTTCAAATAAGAAATAAGTCAGATGTTAAAGATTACTCTTCAAGTATTAAAGCCAAACAGTGCCATATTTGTCTATGTCTCTCCAAAACAAAACCACATCAACATCTCAGCAGCCACAGAAACACTTGGCACCGCTTCCTTAACCGTCAAACTATCAGTTTTAGCACTGTGGATTATTCTTTTTTATGCTGTGAACAACTGCAGGAAACAGCAGGGGTGGAAGAACCAGCTCTTTTTTTTTTTTTTTTTTTTTTTTTTTTGGTTTTTTGAGAGTTTCTCTGTGTAGCCCTGGCTGTCCTGGACTCACTCTGTAGACCAGGATGGCCTTGAACTCACAAAGATCCCCCTGCCTCTGCCTCCTGAGTGCTGTGTGTACTACCACACCTGGCCATTTTCTTTCTTTTGGTTTTTCCAGCTCAATCTTTGTGTAGTGCCAAAATTCGGGCAATTGAGGCTTTGAGTAAGTCACAGAAGCTGTAGGTCCTCTCCAGAAGGAGACACACTGGACCCCTTTATTCTAGTGAAAAGTCGGTGTAAGCTACCATTACTGATGGGCACACTTTAAAGTCCTAGCCACTTACCTCTCCGGTAGCTAAGGCTACAAAATTATCCACTGTTTTTGGAACAGTCTTTCCAAAGAGTCCAAAGACCACTCGGCCCACGGCTTCATCTCCAATTTGGAGATCAAAGTATGCCTAAGGAAAATGAACAATCTGAGCTTAGCCTTTTAGAGGGGACTTGGTAGAGAAGGAAGAGCTGGAAATTTTCCCTAATGAGAGAGAACAAAGCCTAAAGCTATGGCTGAGTCTGATTTTGGTAAAGGAAAACCCGTATACAAATCCAATGAATAGGATGGAGAAATGGCTCAGCTGTTAAGAGCATCTGCTGCTTTTCCAGAGGACAAAGCTTCTGTTGTCAGCACCTAGATTCAGCCATCTGTACACTAGTGAAAGCTCTAGACTTTCCCAGCCCCAATACTGGGGACTGACAAAATGGCCTTGCCCACTGTAGGCAGGCTAGTGTTCCACCACTGAGCTAATAACCTCAGTAATTAATGTTCGGAGACAGGATCTTGCTAAACTGTAATCCTTCCAAGTGGCTGGGAGTACGTATTCACCACAGCACTTGGCTTGCTGTATTATCCTCCACTCTGTCACCGAGGAAATGACTTAGTGGGTAAATTTGGTTGTAGCCAAGTCTAAAGACCCGAGACTCACAGATGGAAGTAGAGCATCGACTCTTGAAAATTATCCTCTGGCCTCTGCACTTGCATTGTGGAACCTATGGTCCCTTTTCCCGTGAGGTAAATAATGTCACATTTTTAAACAGTTTATGTTCTCAGACTACAGAACAGCAATCTGTGCTCTTACAATGACTCCGTATTATAGAAACAGACATTAAGGGGTGGGGAATACACAAGGAGATCACTTATGCTTGTAAGTTTAACTATATTTCCTGTGCATGTTACAAAGCACAATAAACTAGAAGTGGCCGTAGTAAAAGAATACTCGGCAATCGTGACCCTTCACCATACTCCGGCATTGCAGCTTATGTGCAAAGGGACCGACCGCTCTGAGGATGTCCGTGCTGCCGCAGCTGGGCATCTGGGTCAGGGCAGGGGGCTGGAAAAGTCCGGGTCATTTTTTAGTTTGAGTGGGTAAGGAGGGCCTGGCACAAAGAGGTCCTGGCCGACGGAAAGAGGGGATGAACCAGGACAAGAATGCTCAGGTCGGAACTACTGGGCCAGACCCGCTCGGGCCGAGGCCGGATCGCAAGCAGCGGAAAGCAGGCGTCGCCGGGTGAGGGTACCCCAGACCTTGACTGTGACTTTGGGTCCTTTCTTCTTATCGTTGGCCACGGAGGGTCCCGGCAGCAAAAGTAAGACGACGGAACCCACGATGAGGGCGGCAGCGAATAGCACCTTCATATTGCGCTCCGAGAGGCGCAGCATTCACTGGCAGCAGCAAGAGCGGTCGCAGCAGCCCGGACCGGAAAAGGGTGTGGACTCCCGGCGTGTGTGCGCTGCTACCCGGGCGCGGGGGTGGTCCTGGGGCTGCGGACAGTCTTGTAGCGCGAGGAGCATGGGGATCCCCCTGCGCCGCAAGGCCGAGTGGTCGAAGCCACCGCGGGCGGGGCTGCGGGTGGTCGCCACGTTACAGCCCTCTGATTGGATATGCACCTTGCCGCTCCGCCTATGTCAAGGCGGTGGGCGGAAGACGGCTCTGGGATTGGTCTGAGAAAAAGACTACGAAACCCAGCATGCCTTGCGACCCGACCTGCCCTCCAGCCCTTCGGTTGTCTGTCCGGATGTGTAAAGGCCAGTCGCTACTAAATTTGGGGGTGGTCTTTAAAAAAACTCGACACATTTAACCGGAGGTGACAGGGGTTGAATTTAGCGACTGAAATTTACAGTATATCTTTGTATATTACCTTCTGTAATATTTACCTTGTTTGGGGCCTGGGAGTAGTACCTCACGCCTGTGATCTCAGCACTGGGCAGGGTGAAGTAGGAGAATAATGGTGAGTGCTAGGCCAGCCTGGGCTACAGAGTGAGACTTTTCCTCCAAACAATCATGACCCGTTGTGAGACGCTTGCCTTTCATCCCAGCACTTGAGAGGAAGAAGAGGTAGACCGGTTTATGTGAGTTTGAGGCCAGCTTCTATGTATTAAGTTCTGGGCTAAAAAGGTATGCCTCAAAAAGGAGGTCGAGAGGTGAAGAGATAGCTCAGTGTGTGGACGCCCATGCTGCACAACCATGAGGACTTGAATTTGAATCCAGCAGCCACCTAAAAGCAGATCATGGGTGGGAGTGCTGGGAATAGGAGAGTCTGGTAGACTTGCTTGCTGCCAGACTCGCTCTTAGATTAAGGGAGAGGGCCTGACTCAAAAAGAAAGTGGAGAATGATAAGAGTACACCCGACATCATCTTCTGGTCTCTGCCCAGAACTGAGAGATCCCCCTGCCTCTGCCTCTGCCTCTTGAGTGCTGGGATTAAAAGCGTGCACCCCCACTTCCTGGCCAGATAAGGAGGTTTTTGTTTTTTCGATTTTTATTTTGTTTTGTTTTTTAGGTTTTTCGACACAGGCTTTCGCTGTGTTAACAGCCCTGGCTGTTCTGGACTCGCTTTGTAGACCAGGCTGGCCTTGAACTCACAGAGATCCACCTGCCTCTGCCTCCCTAGTGCTGGGATTAAAGGTGTGTGCCATCACGCCCGGCCAGATAAGGAGTTTTTAAAGGTAAACCCCACAAAGTGCCTGGCTTGGCAACTAGGAAACATGAGTGGCCTTAGAGCCCATTTTGGCCTACTCTGCCAAGACTGGCGGCTAAAATGTGGCAGAAATTTTTCTTTTTCTTTTAAAAAAATAATTGACAGGGATTTTATCTTTTTATGGGCTCTCTCTCTCTCTTTTTCGAGACAGGGTTTCTCTGTGTAGCCCTGGCTGTCCTGGACTCACTTTGTAGACCAGGCTGGCCTCAAACTCACAGAGATCCACCTGCCTCTGCCTCCCGAGTGCTGGGATTAAAGGCCTTCACCACTACGCCCAGCTTAAGGGCTTTATATTAGTTCCAATGAATAAAAAGTTGTAGAGCTGTTGCTCTGAGTATTTTGTTCTTCTGGATCTTAACAAATGTCTCAATAATTGTACGAAATGCTTTGTCTCAGAGGACTGAGAAGAACCCACACGTTAATTCCACTCTGTCACTTTTTGTTACCAATCCTTGGGTGAAAGACCAAGTTTCCTTCCTAGGATTTAGCAGAAGAGTACCTTGGTATAAGGGCCAAGGACTGTGACAAAGTCACACCATACTACATGCCTCACATGAGAGATTTATTGGGGAGGAAGGTACAAAGAGACTGCCTCTGAGTAAGGACAGATAAAGCGAGCAGGCCATGGCAGTGCTGGCTTTATAAAGGGGAATAGCACATGAGCATAGGGAGAACATGTTACTTATGGAGACAGTGGAAATTGTCACATTTGGCAGCTGGTCATGACATGACCAGTGGCACAGAGTTAGTACAGTCATGTTTGGGGTTGGGGGACACCTGATTCTGGAATGCAGGTAGTTCTTGGTTTTCCAACATTCCTGAACCCCTAATTTCTTTTTTTTTTTTTTTTTTTTTTAAAAACATTTATTTATTTGTTTGTTTGTTTGTTTGGTATACATTATTTGCTCTACATATATGCCCGGGCAACAGACCTCAATGTAGATGGTTGTGAGCCACCATGTGGTTGCTGGGAATTGATCTCAGGACCTTTGGAAGAACACCCAGTGCTCTTAACCTCTGAGCCACCTCTCCAGCCCCAATAAGACATTTTGGAATTTTGATTGAATTTGTATTGAGTTTATAGATTAATTTGGTGAGATATATCATTTTTTTTTTTTTTCGAGATAGGGTTTCTCTGTTTAACAGCTCTGGCTGTCCTGGACTCGCTTTGTAGACCAGGCTGGCCTCGAACTCGCAAAGATCCACCTGCCTCTGCCTCCCAAGTGCTGGGATTAAAGGCGTGCGCCACCACCGCCCGGCCCTAATTTCTATTTAAAGAAAATTTTCTTACCTGAAAGTCCTATGTTGGGTGCCAGTTGTAGTCTCTGCAAGCATCACAGCCTACAGGAAGATGGTCCTTAGAGGGACAAGAATACATCAAAGCTAGATGAAGGCCAGAGTAACCTTGAAACGTTCCTTCCCTGCAGAGCACAGTAGTTTAGACATAACTTAATGATTACTTGGATAATACATCTGTACTATGGTCAGGGCCATACAATTCTCAAGTGCTGCCCAAGGCAGATGTGACTGTTGGAGGGAGGAAGGTAGAGGGCTGGGAACTATCTAAGCAACAAAATTAAGTTAGAACATGATGACATTATCTTAGTCCATCTTTTAAAGTCATTTGTAAATCTTTGATCTTGACTAAGGGGTTAATACTGGGCCCTGAGGATCATTAGCCTAATTGAGGCTTTTTTGTTTGTTTGGCAAACTCTAAAAGGCAATTTATTTATTTGTTTGTTTTTTATTTACTTATTCATTCATTCATTCATTATTTTATTTATTTGGTTTTTCGAGACAGGGTTTCTTTGTTTAACAGCTCTGGCTGTCCTGGACTTGCTTTGTAGACCAGGCTGGCCTTGAACTCACAGTGATCCGCCTGTAAAAGGCAATTTATTATACAAAGCCCCACAGCAAATCCTATAAAAAGGAGTAGTAGGGGTAGAGCGATGGCTCAGGGGTTAAGAGCACTAGCTGTTCTTCTGGAAGTCTTGAGTTCAATTTCCACCACCCACATGACTCACAACCATCCACAACATGATCTGATGCCCTCTTCTGGCTGCAGGTGTGCATGCAGATAGAGCACTCATATACATTAAATCAATACATAAATTTTTTTAAAAAGTAGTAGTAAGGAGCCAGTCAGGGCAGTGAAAAGGATTGTGAGCCCACCAAACATTTTATGGTGCTGAGCATAGTGGGACACACCTTTAACCCCAGCACTCAGGAGGCAGAGGCAGGTGAATCTCTGAGAGTTAATGGCCAGCCTGGTCTACAAAGGGAGTCCAGGACATCCAGCTCTGCACAGAGAAACCCTGTCTCAAAAACAAAAACAACAAAATTTTTATGGTATTAGATATTTATTTACATTTTTGTTTAAATTATTAGTTATATTTAATTTTTTGTAATTTTTTTTTGGTTTGGTTTGATTCTTCGAGACAGGGTTTCTTTGTGTATCTCTGGCTGTCCTGGACTCAGTTTGTAGACCAGGCTAGCCTTGAACTCACAGAAATCTGCCTGCCTCTGCACTACCACGCCTGGCTGAGTTTTTGTTTTTTGATAACTCACAATTTGTTAGTATAGGAGCAGCAAGCATCTTCCAGTGTCACACAAAGTACTCCCTCTGACAGAAGTAGTCCTCCAAAACTGCAAAGGTTTAGACTTCATTTTCTTGTCAGAGGCTACCTGAGTATGGAACCATTGAGGAGAACTCAAGGTGCCTGAGATTTGCATCTGATAACTTACCTGTTGTAGGTCTATTTATATAGATGTTTTGAGGCCATAGAGCAGATGAGACTGGGTGGTACAGGCAAACCGAGTTTCTTGGGGTGTGAAATAAGCTTCTGAGCTAAAAGTAACTGAGACTACTATTACAAAAGGCAGAAGAGGGTAATTTGTAGTGATAGGCATAATGTGTTTTAGTCGAATTTTTCGTTTTGATTTATTGCCATACAGGGTTTCTCTGTATCCCTGGCTTTCCTGGAACTCACTCCTTAGACCAGGCTGGCTTTGAGATCCCCCTACCTCTGCCTCTGGAGTGCTGGGATTAAAGGCATGCGCCACTACCACCTGGCCACAATTTACAATGTAGTAATGGTTTCTGGAAATGGACAAATGGAAGACATGATTATTGGAAGTTTTGTTTCTAACCTGACATCTTAAGAGGGCGAGGTTTTGTTTGTTTTAGACAGGGTTTCTCTGTATCCCTGGTTGTCCTGGAACTCTGAGATCTGCCTGCCTCTGCCTCTCAAGGGCACTGGGATTAAAGGGTTATACCACCTTGACAGGCAGACTTTTTATTTGTATTTTTTTTAATTTTTAATTTTTTATTTCATGTGCATTGGTATTTTTGCCTGCATGTACATCTGTGTGAGGGTGTCAGTTCCTCTAGAACTGGTGTTACAGTTATGAGCTGCCATGTGGATGCTGGGAATTGAACCTGGGTCCTCTGGAAGAGAAGCCAGTGTTCTTAACCACTGAGCTGTCTCTCCAGCCTCTTCTGTTCCTTTTAAAACAAGATCAGTAATCTTTTATAAGGACATGCTCTGCCTTCATGGCATAATCACCTTCTAAAGTTCCCCTGCCCATAGTCACCTTGAGGGTTAGGTGTCAAGGACCAGCCTTGGCCACAGCGCAGGGTGTCTTAGGACAGGACACAGCACTTGGCAATCTTCCAGGTCTGGCCTGCTCTGGGGGCTGGTGCCCCAACTGCAAGGGCGGATGACCCCTGCAGGTAATTATTAAAGATAGCTAGCTATGGGAGAGAGGGAGGGGGGGAAGGAGAGGGGGGGGAGAGGGAGAGAAAGAGAGGGAGGGAGGGAGGGGGAAGGAGAGAGAAGGAGAGAGAGGGAGAGAGAGGGAGGGAGGGAGAGGGAAGGAGGGAGAGAGAGAGAAGGAGGGAGAGGAGGGAGAGAGGGGGAGAGAGAGGAAGGGAGGGAGGGAGAGAGAAAGGGAGAGAGGGAGGGAGGGAGAGAGGGAGAGGGAGGGAGGGAGAGAGAGAGAGGGGGAGAGAGAGAGAGAGAGGAGCCTATGTTTTTTCCTGTAGCTCAGAACAAGCTTTGTGCCACTGACTACCAGTCTTAAAATGACCAACTTCTTTCCTTTGGTTGGGGCTGCAAGCTGTGGACATGGTTAAAACAGCCCTTTGGCCACCCGCTGACAGGTCAGTGCGCTAAAGTACATAAAGTACATTTTGACCAACTTATCTCAGAGGTTAATGGTGGAGCTCCAAGATTTTTACCTGATCCATGAGTTATATGAAAATAATAAGAAAGGTATGAAAAAGGAGGGGCTCTCACACACACATGCGCTCAAAGAGGTGGTGTGACCAGAATCAATATCATAACAGGGATCACAACCCAAAGAACTGCATTAGAGAACTGCAGCATTAGAAAGGTTGAGAACCATGGTGTAAGGATGTCGTCAGGTCATCATTAGTGTGGCTGTAGTAGGGGCTTAGGACTTAGCCAGAGCAGGGTTCCTGGATCTGAATTTAGTTTGTTGTAGAGTCTTGGAGAACTAGAGATATTTTTTAGACAGAGACAGCTGAGTTGGCAGGCAGTGCTGGGATTCACACCCTGGAAAAGTGGCTAAGGTGCCCATTTAACATACCAACGTGGGCTTGGCCTCTAGGTTCTCTGAGCACCCCTCAGGCCTTACCTGTTACAGGCATGGCTGACACTCCCCGCCCTCTACACTGAGCTTTCCAGCCCAGGGGCTGGGCTTCCTCTCATCCAGAGGATCCTCACTATATAGTCCAGACATTTTGTTCTCTTTCTCCTCTCTCTCTCTGGCCCTGTTCCTTTGGGACCGATGAACTCACCAGAGAACTGCCTCCAATAAACCTGCCTTTATATATTTTAATATGGCTTGAATTGGCTCATTTCCTCAGTGGAGAATACCTATCAGGCAGGTGTAAAGGTAATTTTAGTTTCTTGGCTGGAGAGATGGCTCTGTGGTTAAGAGCACTGACTGCTGTAGATAGAGGTCCTGAGTTCAATTTCCAGGAACCACATGGTGGCTCACAACCATCTATAATGGGATCTGGTGCCCTCTTCTCACCTGTAGGCATACATGCAGACAGAACACTGTATACATAATAAATACAATATTTAAAAAGATTTATTTATTATGTATGGTGTTCTGTCTGTATGCATGTGTGCCTGCCTGGCAGAAGAGGGAACCAGATCTCATTATAGATGGTTGTGAGCCACCATGTGGTTGCTGGAAATTGAACTCAGGACCTCTATCTACAGCAGCCAGTGCTCTTAACCTCTGAGCCATCTCTCCAGCCCAATAAATCTTTTTTTTTTTTTTTT
>CAJQZJ010000335.1:2729066-2805870 GCA_907164525.1 Lophiomys imhausi | reverse complement strand
GTTTCTCTGTGTAGCCCTGGCTGTCCTGGACTCACTTTGTAGACCAGGCTGGCCTCGAACTCGCAAAGATCCGCCTGCCTCTGCCTCCCAAGTGCTGGGATTAAAGGCGTGCGCCACCACCGCCCGGCTGGTAGTGCCTAATTTTCAAAGATCTCTCCTAGAAGAGGGAAAGGACAATTGGGGACTACCATGAAGGAGTTACCTTTTCTGGCCCACACTGTTTTTAGGGTAAAGAGACTGTCCTGTGCCCATTGCTTCTTGTACTGGTACCTTTTTATTGGTAACTGGATTTTGTTGTTGTTGTTTTGAGACAGGGTTTCTTTCTTTGTGTAATAGTCCTGACTGTCCTGGACTCACTCTGTAGACCCAGGCTGGCCTCGAACTCACAGAGATCCACCTGCCTCTGCCTCTCAAACTGGTATTAAAAGGATGTGCCACTGTTTTGAAAAACCAAAAAAAAAAAAAATCTGCTCCACTGTCTGCCAAAAGCTTAATTGGATGGCCTTCTAATTGATACAGGGACCAAGGGCTCTTGGAGGCCTAAGAGGGTACAGCCCCAGCCTCTTCTGATTTATTATCCATCTCTTTTGTTTTAAGGAGGGCTACTGTTTTTCTGGGTTTGGAATGGTTTGGATTTTTTTTTTAGGTGTTTCTTTTTTAAAAATTTTTTGAGAAAGGGTCTCACTGTGTAGCCTTGGCTCTGTATAGCCTTGAGCTCACAGAGATCCACCTGCCTCTGCCTCCCCAGTGCTGGGATCAAAGATGTGCACCATCACCACCTGGCTGGTTACCTTTTTTAGTATAATATGTACATTGATCCTTTTTCAGTGGGGCCTGTGTTCCAATTTTTGTTTTTGAGAATCTCTCCCTTAAACATGAGTGGGATTGGGGGCTGGAGAGATGGCTCAGCAGTTAAGAGCACTGGCTGCTCTTCCAAAGGACCAGAGTTCAAATCCCAGCACCCACATGGCAGTTCACAGCTGTCTGTAATTGCCTGGCACGGTGGCACACGCCTTTAATCCCAGCACTTGGGAGGCAGAGGCAGGTGGATCTCTCTGAATTCAAGGCAAGCCTGGTCTACAGAGTAAGTTCCAGGATAGCCAGGGCAGCACAGAGAAACCCTGTCTTGAAAATAAATAAATAAACATGAGTGGGATGAGCAGTATGGGCTTAGAGCCAGCTGACCGGAAAGCAGCCAGTTTAATCTTTGCTGGTGTGTAATCTAAGCCGGCAGCCGAGGCAGCTTGCCTCTGCCTTTTAGTGTCTTTATTATTGTAAACTTTTTGGGCCACTTTGATGAACTGAGATGTTTTTATTCCTGTAAAGCCTTTTGGAGTTTTTTTTGCACATGTCCAGAGGTGATTGAGTGACAAAAGCCAAATTTAATGACCTAGCTTTTTTTTTTTCAGAGCCAGTGGATCAAAAGGAATGTAAAAATTGAAAGTTTTTTGTAATTGTTAGTGCATATGCAATTCCACTGACCTGCTCTCAGGGACCTAGCAAACGCTTCTGTCTGTCACCATCTACCGACATCACCTGCAATGGCTGCCAGGTGTGTGCTGCAGATATAAAGCCTGACAGCCATCCGCCTCCCCATGCTCTTTCTGTTCTCTGCATTCCCTCTCTGTTCCCTGTGCACACCCCCTCTCTGCCCTCATGGTTCTTTCTTTGTGCCTGCCTGTCTACATGTCTACTCCTCTGCCTCTCTCCCTTTCCCAGGTCCTCACTCCTTTCCCCTTTCCCAATAAACCTCTTTTACACCAGATCTGTTGCACAGCGTAATTTCTCAGGGGTCTACCTTGAGATGGGCCCACCAAAAATACCCCTTCGCTACATTACATTTCATAACAGTAATCACTCAAGAAATGCCCCGGGAAACTCTTTTGAGCCCTCAAGAATCTCAGTGATCTAAGACAAATTAGTGGGTTTTTGAGCTGTACCCCCTGAATTCCAGTCACAAAGTATCCAGAACCTGGGAACCTGCATGTGTACTGAGATTTCATCAGGATGTTTGGATAGAAAAGTTGCTTCCAAAGACAACTTTTAGCTGGGTGGTAGTGGCACACACCTTTAATCTCAGCACTCAGGAGGCAGAGAGAGGCAGGCAGATTTCCCAGTTTGAGGCCAGCCTGGTCTGAAGAACGAGTTCCACAGATGGTGATGACAAAGACGACAATGATGATGACTATAGCTTTTCTGCATCCGCACCAAAGGCTGTAACAGTAAATTTTTATTTATCAAGCATGTATTTATTATTCTTTTTTTTTTTTTTTTTTGGTTTTTCGAGACAGGGTTTCTCTGTGTATCCTTGGCTGTCCTGGACTCAATTTGTAGACCAGGCTGGCCTCGAACTCACAAAGATCCGCCTGCCTCTGCCTCCCAAGTGCTGGGATTAAAGGCGTGCGCCACCACCGCCTGGCTGTATTTATTATTCTTAACAATTACCTAACAATTGCCTATGAAGCTCCTAAATCCTAAAGCCAACCCTAACTCTAAAACCTGATCTATAACACCCTAATACCTATAATACAAACATTTAACACTAACCTAAGGTTTCTCAAAAGGATATTTTCCTTGGCAAGGATCCTTATGGATGTCTGGTCTCCATCAAATCTTTCAGTTTTAAAGTCTCTGAATTTCATTCGTCAGATCCTAAGACAGTTTATAGAGTCCGATTATTTACATGATGAAAAGTTTGTTAGGCTCACCATTCAGATGCTTTAGGCCTCCAAGGGTCTCGCTTTAGTGCTCTGTTCAATCCGAAGCCCCTGAGCTGAGGGGAGACAACTCCCGGCCTAGACTCCAAAATACCAGGGAGAATCTGTCCCCATACCTGCAACAGGTCAGTAAGTCTCCCGGTAAGACTGTGACATGAGTTTCTCTGCCAGACGAGGAGGATCATGAGTGAGGCAGGAGGAGGAGGAGAGCCTCTGTCCATGTGAATCTTTTTTTTTTTTTTTTTTTTGGTTTTTCGAGACAGGGTTTCTCTGTGTATCCATGACTGTCCTGGACTCACTTTGTAGACCAGGCTGCCCTCAAACTCACAGTGATCCACCTACCTCTGCCTCCCAAGTGCTGGGATTAAAGGCATGTGCCACCACAGCCTGGCCTTTGTCCACGTGAATCTTGATTTAAATATCTTCACCTGTCTTAATGAATTGGCAGCATGATTGTCATTGTTGGCAGAAGCTTTCATGCTCCTGGGTAATGTGTCCCTCCACAGCTTTTCTTGCAGAAGGCTGAGGAGCAGCAGGGGGCCTGGAGATCACCTGATCTGTTGCCATGGATACTGGCTGGCCACGTCTGACGTAAACCTTTTTTTTTTTTTTTTTTTGGTTTTTCGAGACAGGGTTTCTCTGTATAACAGCTCTGGCTGTCCTGGACTTGCTTTGTAGACAAGGCTGGCCTCGAACTCAGAGATCCACCTGCCTCTGCCTCCCAAGTGCTGGGATTAAAGGTGTGTGCCACCACCGCCCGGCTGGACATAAACCTTTTAAAGTCCAGGCTTTTGCTATTCCAAGATCTCTACGCTATTAAATGCTGTCACTAACCCCCACCACAAATGCCTGAGAGCAAAAAGTCTTCTTTGTTTCTATCCCAATATGTTCCTTTTCCTCTGAAGTAAACAGGAGTTGCTGGCAATTATGCCAAGTGGGGTGATGAGTGTGGAAGACAGATTCCAGGAGGGCAGTTAGGGCTTGGGGGCTTATGAGAAAAAGGGTCTGGGTCTTCCAGTTATACAGATCTAAAGTAGAAAAAGGAACATAGGTCAAGAAAGGGCAACACCCTTCTCTAAGTCATTGCTCTGTACCCCAGGAGGGAGAGGGAGCTTCCTGCAATAGAAAAACAGAGTCTGGGACCTGAGTAAGAGTTTAGACTTGATGGTCCCCATGTTAGGAGAACATTTAGATTAATATGAGCAGGAGCTCTGGCAATGAAGAGACCTCACTAAGACCTGACACATCTCTCCTATTATGGGAGCTAATTAGAATCTGAGGCCTGGAGAGGAGACTCCAGATTGATATAATTGGAAATTTCTCATCCCGGAGAGGATAGGAGACTTCTTTGCTTTTGTTTTTCAGACAAAAAAACCCAAACAATAAATAATGGCATGTAGAGGGTGCCACTTGGTAGAATCCCAGATAGAAAAAAGAACAATGGCGTGCAGAGGGTGCCGCCTAGTGGTAAAACCTGAAAAAAACCCAGTCGCATCTTGGTCCCTTTGGCTGAACAAAAGGTACAAAACATAAACATTAGGAACAAAATCAAGAAGTCAAATTAACAACTACAATTACTTGGGCCAAACTTGTCCACTATGAGTTTAATAATTTTCACAGTAAGCTAGCTATTCAAGTAAAACGGAAACCAGATCACTTGTGAGAGGCATAACCAGAATACAAGTTCCCCACTATTGCCTCTTCAACTTAGCTTGGGAAGACTGGGAAACAGTTTCCTGTTCCAAACCAGGAAGAGGGTCCCCAAAAGGACTGGGTTTCTAGATCCCCCTTGGGCCTATCCCTTTTTTTCCAGAAGATCACGACTCCCCTTTGGGACCTATCCTTATCCAGAAGGCTCCCTGTGGGGCCCATCCTCCTCAACCAGAACCAGAAAACAGAGCTAGAATTGAATTCAGAATACAGACTCACCTCCTAGGAGCATCAGAAGGACACTGTTTTTTTTTTTTTTTTTGTGTGTGTGTGTGGAAAAAATGACTGTCATTCCTCCTGACTCAGTGAGAGAAGTGGAGACCTGGGAGTTCTGTTAGGGGGTACAGTAGCCTGTAACCTACTCCTGGCTAGGAAGCCCAGGAGCGAGTCCCATGGACCAGGGAGATCTAGGGGGACCACCACTGTAATAACATGAGATGGTTATTGACCACCATGCTGATTAAGCCAATTAAAAGTTTCAAGTCTTTTTCATTAATGGCCAGAGTCGGCTTGTGGATCTGTAAAGTGTCTTGGTGCCCAAGTTCAGGGATTCAAGAATTTTTAAAGGTAAAACCCACAAAGATACATCAGAGGTAAACAAGAGTCAGAGTAGCCTTGAAACATTCACTTCTGGCAGAGCACAGTAGTTATTTTAGAAATAACTTCCTAGCCGGGCGTGGTGGCGCACGCCTTTAGTCCCAGCACTTGGGAGGCAAAGGCAGGCGGATCACTGTGAGTTCGAGGCCAGCCTGGTCTACAAAGCAAGTCCAGGACAGCCAGGGCTGTTACACAGAGAAACCCTGTCTCAAAAACAAGATAAATAAATAAGTAAAATAAATAACTTTCTGGTTATTTTGGTTAGTATATCTGAACCATGGTTAAGACCATTAAAATCTCTAATGTGTTGCCAAGGCAGATGTTACCAAAGGGGATAGAGGGAAAAAAACTCACAAGGTCAAAACCAGTGGCTTACCTAGTCATTTCATGCCAGTGTTGACTAATTTTCCCTTCTTTTTTGTTTTGTTTTGTTTTGTTTTTTTGAGACAGGTTTCTCCATGTAGCCCTGGAACTCACTATGTAGACCAGGCTGGCCTCAAATTCAGAGATTCACCTGTCTCTGCCTCCTGAGTGCTGGCACTAAAGGCATGTGCCAACACCACCAAGCCCAGCTTTCCCTCTTAAAAATATTTTAAATTATGTGTTTGTGTGTGTCAACATGAGTACAGGTCCCTGAAAACCAAAGTAGGGCACTGGATCCCGTGGAGTTGGAGTTAGAGTTATGGGTGGTGAGAACTGCCTGATGTGGGTGCTGGGAAATGACCTCAGGTCTTCTGCAAGAGCAGCAAGATTAACCACTGAGCAATCTTTCCAGTCCTTTTTTTTTTTTAGGTTTTTCGAGACAGGGTTTTTCTGTGTATCCTTGACTGTCCTGGACTCACTTTGTAGACCAGGTTGGCCTTGAACTCACAGAGATCCGCCTGCCTCTGCCTCCCAAGTGCTGGGATTAAAGGCGTGCGCCACCACATCCCAATCTCTTCAGTCTTAAACCCTAACTTTATGTAAATATAAATACATATGCTATCTCCTGTTATTGAACCTTAATCTAGAAAACCAGGTGCAGGTACTTCTAGTTGTTACATTGATAAAGGTATATTTTGAAACCAAGTTCCTACCTCTACTTTTTTGGAAGTGGGATGATCCTTTCTCCATTCAAATACTGGGCTATTACATTCAAATTATGAGCCTACAGCCACGGAGAAAAGATGTTTACCAAACCATGTGTTCTAAGTGGCTTCTTACGTAAGTACCTTAGCACTAAAATGACATAAAATACCTTTTGTTCTCCTCACCCTTTGGTTTTTTTTTTTTTTTTCAAAATAGGGTTCCTCTGCATAGCTCTGGCTGTCCTAGAACTCTAGATCAGGCTGGCCTCAAACTCAGAGACCTGCCGGCCTCTGTCTCCCATGCTGAGGTTAAAGGCAAGCATTACCACTGCCTGGCTGATAACATACCTTTCATGTAAAACTTTTTTTCCCCCCTCTGAGACAGGGTTTCTCTGTGTAGGCGTGGCTGTCCTGGAACTCACTCTGTACACCAGGCTGTTCTCAGACTCACAAAGATCCACCTGCCTCTGCCTCCCAAGTGCCAGGATTAAAGGTGTATGATACCACCACCTGCCCTCATATAAGACTTTCATCATGATCTTCTTTTTAGATAAGATCTTCCTATGTAGCCTAGATAGGTCTTGAACTTGGAATACTGTCTTAGCTTCCCAAGTAGCTGGGAGTAATAAAGTAGGAACCAGCCAGCCACTTATGCCCAGATAGGGAGTTGTTTGGTGGTCATATATGCACATGTGATTTTACAGTGCACTACATAGTTGTATCTCCTGTCTGTAAACATGTTTCTCACAGAATTACAGCTACAAAAGGTTGTTCCTTGGGGCTAGAGAGATGGCTTAGTAGTTATGATGACCAGCTCCTCTTCCAAAGGTCCAAGTTCCTAGGCCTCATCAATCACTAATTAAGAAAATGCTTTACAGGTTTGTCTACAGCCCAATCCCATGGAGACATTTTCTCAACTGAGGCTCTTTCAGATTACTCTAGCTTGTATCAGGTTGACAAAAACCATACAGCACAATGTGCATGTGTGTTCATTTGTGTGGGCATGTGTCTGCATACATGTAGAGGCCTGAGGCTGACACTAAGTCTTCCTCTATAGCTGTCCACATATTCCCTGAGGAAGGATCTCTTTTGTTTGTTTTGCACAGGGTTTCTCTGTGTAGCCCTGGCTACCCTGGACTCGCTTTGTAGACCAGGCTAGCCTCAGACTCAGAGATCTGCCTGCCTCTGTCTCCTGAGTGCTGGGATTAAAGGTGTTCGCCACCACTCCTGGCTAGGAAGGATCTCTCTCATAATTTTTTTTAGATTTATTTATTTATTTTATGTAATAGGAGTGCTCTATCTGCATGTACACCTGCAGCTGAAGAGGGCATCAGATCATACTGTGGATGGTTGTGAACCACCATGTCGTTGTTGGGAATTGAACTCAAGACCTTTGAGCCATGTCTCCCGTCCCCAGGAAGGATCTCTTAATTGAACCCAGAGCTCAGCAATGCTTCTGGTCTGGCTAGCAAGCTAGACTTGGGGTTCTCATCTCTGCCTTCCGAGCATAGGAATTATATGCAGACTTTTATATGGGTTCTGAGGATCTGAACTCAGGTCCTCAGGTCTGTGCAGCTGTTTTATCTGATGAGCCATTCCCGTAACCCAGCAAGTTTCTAAAAACTGGAAGTTAAGCTAGCCATGGTGGCACATGCTTTTAATCCCAACACTCAGGAGACAGAGGTAGGAAGATCTAAGTTTCAGGTCAGCCAAGGCTACATACATGAGAAGATCCTATCTCAAAACACACCAACAACCTTCTCCCCCATCCCCCCAAAACAAAATAAAACAAAAACACCCTGGACATTTTATATATATGTATATACACACACACACACACATGCATGGCTAGGTCAAAAATCTTAAATGTTGGTTGATTTTTATAAAATTCTACCAACATTACCTTTTGGATGCAAAATTCTAGTGTTTCTCACACAAAAAATTCTCTAGTACTATTTCACATCCCATTTGTGTGGTCAACACATTACTAGCCTGCCTCAAAGGATGGTTTTCTTGTTCTGTAGTCTCAGAAAGACCATAGTACAAATTGCTCCTCAATGTATTCTGTTCACATGTCCTGTCTGCACTGGGCTGGAGAGATGGCTCAGTGATTGAGAACACACATTGCTGCTCTCCCACAGTTTGGTTCCCAGCATTGGGCAATTCACAACTGCCTGTAACTCCAGTTTCAGGGGTTATGGTATTTTTTGGCTTCTGTGGGCACCCACCCACTCACTCCCCCCATCTTAAAAAAACAAAACTCAAACCACCGTTATCTTTTGCTTCTCCTGATACTAATCTTCAACTCAGAACTCATACTGCCCTCTCTTGCTCCCACAACACAACCACCTGGAAGAGGATCTCACTGCAGAGCTCTGGCTGGCCCTGAACTCACAGAGATCCACCGAGTTCTTGGATTAGTGGTGTGTGATGTCCCTTCCTTTGTTAGTGTCTGATCCAGGCATGTCTTCTGAGAAGCCCTCACTGTTTAAGTGCCCATTTCCATGTGCCTCTGCTGTGTTCTTACTGAACTTTTTCTTCAGCACTTCAACCTGCCTCCCTTATCACACAGGCAACCTCCTGAGATGAACTATCCCATTTCCTTTTCCTTTCGAAGTAGGTTCCAGTTTCAGTAGTCTTCAGCTTCTCCCCATAATGTGAAGAGATGACTCTTTATTGCCAGTTGTTTCCTCCGGATTTAAAAAAAAAAAAAAGGCTGGCTGTGGTGGCCAATGCCTTTAATCCCAGCACTCGGGAGGCAGAGGCAGGTGGATCTCTGTGAGTTCAAGGCTAGACTGGTCTACAAAGAGAGTCCAGGAAAGCCAGGGCTACACAGAGAAACCCTGTCTCGAAAAACCAAAACAAAAAGAATACACAGTTTATAAATATAAGCAAAGAAGTTAGCACAACAGCCAGGGTCACAATCAGGAAAAAAAAAAAAACTTCCTAGAGCAATTTTCATATTCCTGTTAAACAAGAGTCAAAGAAAATGTTGTCTAACTAGCCCAACTCTAATTCTTGGAGTACTCCCATCTACAAACTACAGCATGTGAGTGATATCCTTCAACTTGGCATGTATTCATGGTGGCCTTAAACTGATCCTTCTGCTTCCACTCTCCAAGTGCTGGGATTACAGATGTGACGCACCATTACTAGATTGGAATATTTGGTGTCTGATGTATGTACATATGCAGAAAGAGGGCAGAGGACAACTTTGGGTATTGTTCAAGTGCCATATTTCCTCTATTGCTGTTTTTATGTGTATTTGTCTACATGGGTGTACAGAGGTGCTCACAGAGGCCAAAAAGATGACACTGGATGCATCAGAGCTAAGAATTATAGCAACTGTGAACTGTCCAATTTGGGTACTGGGAACTGAACGTGGGTCCTCTGTACAAACAGTGCTTAACTGTTGAGTCATCTTTTCAGCTCCCTCATATTTTTTGAGACAAATTCTCTCAGTGGGGCTGGGATTGGTCTTAGGGTTGAAATGGCAGGTAAGCCAGCCCCAGGGATCTGCTGGTTTCTTCATTTCCAGCACTGGGATTACAAGTGTCACTATGTCACTATATCCAACTTTTTTCACATGGGTGCTGGGGACCAAATCTAGGTTCTCATACTCGTGTGACATGCACTTTACCAACTTGAGCTATCTTCCCAGCCCTGAAATACATATGTAAAAAAAGTGTGTAGGTGGTGGCGTATGTAACTGCACACACACTGATGTCGGAGGACAACTGCAGGTTCAGCTTCCTCTTTTTTTTGCACATGGGTTCTGGACATTATACTCAGGTCACCAGATTTGTGCAGCAAGTGCCTTTACCCTTTGGACCATTTTGCTGTCCCTGGGGGGGGGGATATATATGTATTTATGTTTTTTTGAGACAAGGTTTCTCTGTGTAATAGCCCTGGCTGTCCTGGACTCACTTTGTAGACCAGGCTGACCTTGAACTCACAGAGATTGGCCTGCCTCTGCTTCCTGAGTGCTGGGATTAAAGGAGTGTGCCACCCACCTGAATATTTAGTTTTAAAGAGACTCACAGGAGAGTATAATATTCAGCCCAAGGATGAAGGCAGAATGCCAAAGTACCAGACACTGTTTCTGTTTAAAGATGTATTGATTCCCCTCAGACAGTCCTAGCCAGAATCTTAGAAATGAACTAGGGGAGACTAAAAACCAAGTAATGAACAAAGGAAGTAAAAATAGTCAAGAAAGGTAGGATGTTTTATTTTACATACAAAAAGGGTGCAAACTGAGTCTTTTCCTCCCCAAACTGAGGAAGAGGTATACTTAAAGATCACATTTGTGTTGTTCATGGTGCCCTATGAAATGAGCTACTCTGAGATAACATATCCAGACCCACATCCCATTTTCTCCAAAGGCTACTTCCTCTGCAGAGGAGTCTTCCCCAATGGTGTTCAAATCTCTCTACTGGAGGAAATATTTCAAATACACTTGAAATTGACAGTCATTTAAAAAACACTACAAGTTTCATTTTTCACAGCTGTGGTATTTTTGACCAGTGCCAGGGATTATGCAACATTATTTATCTTTAAAAAAAAAGTAGAAAAAAAGGCATTTAACAATAACTAGACACATCCACACATGAATTAAAACTGATTTCCACAGCTGATTTATACATCATCTACTTTAAAAATTGCAACCAACATCCCAACATCTTTTAAAGAGTACAATGGGTAAAACTTAAAGAGAGATAAATAATAAATTAAGAGTGTAATGTACGCAATGGGAATTGCTGCATCAACATTATTCTCCACTGGAGGGTTATAGATTTTTGGTTTCATGTTTTCTGTTGTTCTCTGCTTGATAGACAGGGCTCCTTCCCAGAGCCAGCTTACTCAATGGTCTGAGCGGCTCTGAGGAACATAGTCCCAGGAGTCCGCACTGTCTCTGAGAGTAAACACACACAGAAGGGTGCACACATCCTTCTGTAAGGACATGCACCTCTCAAGAAATGGCTCATTTCCTGAGACATTCCTAATAGATTGGTAAGCTTTCTGGAAGTCTTTTGGTGCACAGAGTGGCCTGGGATTTGGTCTGGAGCTCCTGAAAAGGGGCACCCAAAAGTGTCACCTACCTTGAAAGGTGAGTCTGGGGGAGTCAGGATGGCAGTCTTGTGTGTTGTTGTGGGATGACTAGAATGCACTCTGGCTTATTACCACAAATAATCCTATGCTTTGAGACCTTAAAGGCAGTGATGGCACCAGAAAAGTGATTGGGGGGGGGGGGATATCCTGTTCACACAGCTGAGGTTTCTTTATAATGTCAAGTTTGATAATTGAACTAGAGATATATGGAGTGCATGTTTACTCTTTTCCCCTTGATAAGCTGATCTGTAAATACTGGAGTGTGTTTCCTGGTTGTTTTTTTTTTTTGAGAAAATACACCAACTACAATATTCAGGGGTCTACTTACTATTTTGAATATAATAAGAACTCTATTCTTCTGTACTTAGTTACCTGCAAAAGTAGGAAAAACATCTTAAAACTGGTTATTGGATCAGAGAGTCCCAAGACTGGTGATGAAAACACTGCTTAAAACTTTATAAATGGGCTGGGTATGGTGGCGCATGCCTTTAATCCTAGCACTGGGGAGGCAGAGCCAGGCAGATCTCTGTGAGTTCGAGGCCAGTCTGGCCTACAGAGTGAGTTCCAGGACAGCCAGTACTGTTACACAGAGAAACTCTACCTTGAAAAACCAAAACAACAAAACAAAAAAACCCAAAAAACTTTACAAATTCAGCTGGGCATGGTAGTGCACGCCTTTAATCCCAGCACTCAGGAGGCAGAGGCAGGCGGATGTCTTTGAGTTCAAGGCTAGCCTGGTCTATAAAGTGAGTCAGGAAAGTTAGGGCTACACAGAGAAACTTGTCTCCAAAAACCAAAACAAACAAATAACAACAACAAAAAAAACTTTACAAACTCACAGAAGGCCCATGACGGTCTCTTATTTTTCATAATCAAAAACCCCCTTAAAAGAAAGTTGCCCAACAAAGGAATTCTAATTTGGGTCCTACCAACTCATCATGGGGAAGGCTGGAGTCACTGGCCATCAACATCTACCTGGGACTTCCTTCAAGTCTGCAAAATCAAGAACCCAGAGATAAGTGCTTGTTACCCATATGGCCAATCCAGATGGGCACCTAGTTATCCTGGCTCCCTGAGGGTCTCTGGAATCAACATGCCCACTTGGGGCAATGGAGGGGATGGTGGCAGTGGCCTGGCAAAGGCAATGTCGGTTGTATGACCATGCAAACTCCTGGCCTTGGCATGCCTGACACTGGACAAAGCATTATCAGGGCAACTACACAGGAAAGAAAAGCTGGTTTCAGTATGAAACATGGAAGAGGTGGCTGGGACACAGGAGTCATGTGGGCTTGGGAGGGAGGCATCGAAAGAAGAACAAGTTTCTTTGAGGAAATGCTTCCTAGGCTTCTATGGAAGTTATACTTGAGAAATGCAGCCATGCTTACTCAACATGGAGGGGAATGGATTATCTTTTACATTATTTCCTAAATTAAGGCTATGATCCTTAGCAACCAATTTAACATAACGTTACCATTGCTGTATACTTCTGCCGTTACAAATAGCCACTAACATTGAACATCAACACTAAACAAGCAGTACAGCATACTTTTCCTCTGAACTAAACTGGAAATTACTTTCCAGAAGATGGACTTCTTGTGGCTAGTGGACATGGGCTGTTTCTGAGTTCTTCTCATTCACTAAAAATGAACAAGAAACTAACACTTTCAGAAACCTTAGGATCCTTGCTGTCTCCTTGAATTTGTTCCAATTGAAATGGGAATTTTAAGTGGAGACTTATCTAGTCACCTGACTTACACATACTTTCACAGACCCTGTTTGCTCCTAGACAGACCCAAAGTAGAAAGATGTTACTTAAGGCAGTCATGAGTGCTCACTAGCTGCTGCACATTCAGGGAAGCCTTGTGGGCAGTCTGGAGTGAGAACCGTGAAGACCCACTTGTATGACTGGACACTTCACATCCTGGTGTGACCCTGATCTGGTTGCACTTTAGTCTGCTCAGGCTGCAATGCCTCAAGGACAGCAAAGCTTGAGAAAACTCCAAATAGTATAGTATCAAATGACCTGCCTCTCAGGGAACTGATGAGTTAGTTTTAAGGGTAAGTAAATGCATCAACCCTAAAGACAACCATCCTCGGGTGTCATACCTGAGATGGAGGGAGTGCCTGTGCCCAAGGATCCAGCTGAGCTTGCAGTCAGGCACTTAACAGAAACAGGGATGTGCATGGAGCTTGGTGTGCTGCAGGGGCTGGGAATGATGAGCAGATTGGTTCTGGGAGATTCAATTATATTTTAATTTTAAGGAAGATCATAAGAATATTACTCAGGTTTTGGACCACCTTGGAGTGTCAATGGCCTTGAAAGGATCACCACCACCCTGCATGTTAAAGGGCCCTTTGCTACAAACCCCAAATATCTAGTAAGGGATTTGTGGGGGTTGGTGGGTGCCAACAGTGCATTAGGAAGGACCCTCCCCCCATACCCACAAACCACTCAGGTTCAACATCTCAAGAGCTAGCCTATACAAATATTTTAAGACAAAAATAAGTCTTAAGCCCAGCTGCAGGGCACCCCACCCTGCAGCCAAGCTGGACACTGCCTTTGCTTTTCCATGGAAGCAGGTGAGGGAGGCACTTAGTGGGGCAGAGAGTGCCAAAATGTTCTACGCCTTGCCACCATTTCCTGGGATGAGGATTTTTAAGTTTCTGTAGGGAAGTCAGAGTTGCCCACATGCCAAACAAGGGACTATATAAATTTCAGTGATGAGCTGTATCTACTACATAATAAAAAGGAAGCAAATTCTAACACTCAAATTCCTTATGGGGAAGGGTTTTGACCTGACTTCTCCCTGTCACTCTGTTTTACAGACAAAAATATTTCTTGTAAAGAAGTGGCCAGGTGGCAATCTTTACAAATGCTGAGTAGGTTTGAAGCCAGTGAAGAGAGATTCCCTAGCCAAGGTCCAACTGAACAGATGCACAAACTCTGCTTCATTTGATCCATGACCACAAAGTGTCCTGACATCTTCCATCCTCTACATATACAAGCAAGAAGTTCTGTGCTGCACTAGGTCAAGTCACTAGCCACTCCTCCATGTGGTCAAGTCACTAGCCACTCCTCCATGTGGTCACGTCACTAGCCGCTCCTCCATGTGGCTAGCTCTTTATCCCAGAATACAAGACCTCTTTTCCCACATGAATAATCCTTTTTGCCACAGCTAGGATAGGAAGTCACTGTTTGGAAATGCCACTAATCTAAAATGAAAATAGAACATTAGAAGAGCAACCCCACACACAGTTAACTATGTGACAGTGACCCTTAATGGTGGTGTGCCCACTGAAGACCCTGTGGTGGCAGGCAGAGCATACAGGAAAACATGCTAAGATATGTGGACATGTTATCTGCAAAGTCTCTGTTCAACTGTTAAGATGAAATTTTAGAACTTCATTACAGTTTCCTTTTCCCTGGAATTTCCCAGCACCAACAAATTTTACCTTCCCTGCTTACTGCAGCCCCATGTACCTGCTCCAAGATTATCATAGGCTTGGTTTCTAAGGCAGACCAGCCCAAATATTCTAACTCACTTGGAGAAGATAGGACATACTGATTTTCTTTTCCTGGCCCTGGAATGGTGCATCCTGAGGCTCCTCTGGCAGTTGGAAGGCAGATTTGTTGCCCTCTTTTGTCCATTACTGACAATTTGGTGGTGGCTGTTGACTCACTAATTTTGTCCCCCAATCAACAGAAAGTCACATGGCTATCGAGTAGGGAGTCCCTGGCAATGGAGGAAACAGAAATTTTGCTTTGCTGTTAAGTATCTCCTTCCTGAGATGAGGTGCCTTCTGGTTGGTCACAGTCTGGCTCCATGCTCATCCCAAGTGCTCAGGAGCTGGGCTTTCAAGCTCTAGGCTGATTAGGTCAAAGGGCTCTGATGGGGACTGTTTTTCTGCAGTGGAGAAGATGAATGAAAATTCAAGTATGTTTCCTTGTCAACCGGAGAATTCACACAGGATGACGCAGAGTTTGGCTTCTTCTCTTCCAAGTGCTGCAAATCAGACTCTTTCCATTAAGAATGTCCTCTGGACCCACATTTTCTCTGAATGGCTTGGCTGGCCCATCCCTCTTGAAATAGAAAAAAGCACCCTCCCCCAATATAACCAGACACAATATGCATCTGTCATGTTGTTTATAAAACAAAAACAAAACCCCAAAAAACTAAAAGTGCAATAAAGTCAGTTTCTTTTCCTTCGCTCAGAACCACAGGCATGTTTTGCTACAGTCCAGAGCAAGGGATTTGCTTGTCAAAAAAAAGCTAAGAATGCCAACACACAGGGACAGTAGACTGCAGATTGCTCACAGCTTGTGTCCTACAGTGTAACTTCACAGGAGGGAAGGAGGGAAGAAGAGAGGGAGAGAGGGAGGGAAGGGGAGAGGGACAGAGGGAGGGAGAAACCTGAACCCTGTGGCCAGTTGGGCTGGGGGGGTTACCCAGGTACAGAGTGAGAGGAAGCCATACTACCAGATACACCTGGGAAGTGGAGAAGTTCTCCAGCCCAGGGGTTATCTTCCTCCTATCTTCTTGGCCACACCTCCAGCTTCTTGACAGAGCCTTTAGCTTAGTAGTTTTTATGCTGGAGAGGGTTAAAGGTGGTGCAAAAACCATGAGTAAAGGGAGAGGAGGGAAGAGAATAGTAGTCCTTGAGTTTTTGTGAATGACACCTTCACTGTAAACAATGGGAAGAGAGTCAACCAGATAGCCCAAGGGCAAGCAGTGGAGAAGCAGCAGCTCTGGACCCGCTCAGAGCTCAAACAGAAGGAATTGCCACTGGGACACTTGGCCCTGGCTGTCTGCATTGGCTCCTTCTGGGGGCATCTGTTTTCTTCTTTTTGGTTTGGATCTCCACCCTCCCCCACAGCGGAGTCCCTTCCAATGAGAAATGGCAGGAGCTGCAGGTGCAATTGGAGCCAGAGTCCCCAGGACTTGAGGACGCCTGGGAGGCACTGGTCACTTGTGTCGCTGAGCAGTCTTCTTTCTTTTCCTCTTAAAGAAACAGCAGCACCTGGAGCACAAGAACATTTTAAATCAGCCTAGAAGCCTCCAGCTCCCAGCAGATCTCTGCCTGCTTCTGCTTCCTTCAGGGGGTAGGAATTTTTCTCCTGGTGCCATCCACACGGCCACCCACCACCTTCTGTACACACACCCTGGAAGGAGCAGGTGGCGACTGTCAGGAAAGCTTAGGCTGATTTGAGATGCAGCCACTCTATATCATTATCAAAATGCTGTCTACTGAGCATGGCTGCTGCAGGCATTTCTTGAAGAAGGATGAAGAAGGTTTTGTTCCAAACTAACATCCAACCCAAATACTCCATCTTTGTCTAGAACCAAGATGGAGGATGCCTGGACTGGATGCCCCTTAATAGTGGCAGCAATTCAATGCAGTTCATTAGCCAGCAGGCAAGGAGGCTAAACTGAGGCAAATAAATCTCACACAAAGTATGAAATCTGGAACCCTGGCAGTCACACAATGCCAACAAAAGACTAAAATCTTTTCTACCTTGTTCTTGTCCCCAACATGAGGCCTGGAGTAAGCAGAAGCTTGGGCTCATAAAGGGTGAACCTTTAGCTCCTGAGAGCAGTACAGGTGCCAATCATCCCAGGGGGACCAGTGCCTGAAGCCCACGAGCTAATCCCCTTCTAATTACAGGGAATTCCCCAATTAGTTCCCCAAGACTGCCACTGTCCAGACAGGTTGTTTAAGGTAGAGGATGAGGCCCTCCAAGTGCCATCTCTGGGGGAACAGCCTGTAGGAGAGTGGCAGTGCTGGTATTCCCTAACCCTGAGGATGACCGCCTCACTCCAGCCTTTGGACTAGGAAATGTGACTGTCATATAGGCATTGGAGAAGGGGGTGTTGAGGGCTATGGCAAGGTTTATGCAAAAGGTATGTTCTTTCCAGAATGATAAGTGGAAAATGAGAAGGGTAGGCAAAAGCAGATAAGTCAAAGATGCCGGATGATAGAGGAGAATAAAGTTGTAAGTAAAGCTCAGATGCTTGATCCTTGAAAGAAAACTTTTTCTGAGAAAACTGTCTTTAAGCCTCTCACTCAATTCTTCCAGGCTTCTTTAAAAGTACTTTCATTATTTTATGTATATGAATGTTTTTGCCTGCATGTGTGTCTGTGTGTCACGGGAGCACCTGGTGCCTGTGGAAGCTTGAAGAAGCATCAGATTCGTAGGGCTGGACTCATACTCGTGGGTGCTGGGAAGAGAAATTACATGCTTTGGAAGAGCAGTAAGTGCTCTTAACTGCTGAGCCATCTCTCCACCCTGTTGTTTAGGTTTTAGTACAAGGGATATTCATATAGAAACAGATACTACTTGCCTACTTTCACACTCCTACATTCTCCCCTGCAGCTGATTTCCTTCCTTTTAGACCCCTTGTGTTGCTATATTTTTAAATGGTGTTCCTAATATTTTCATCATTAGAAATTTGGATAAAGTTTCTTTCTTGAAATTCTCTTTTGAGACAGGGACTCATTATTATGTAGCTAAGGCTGGCTTCAGCTGTGCAATACTCTGGCCTCAGTTTCCCAGAGTGCTAGGATTTATAGGTGTGTGCCACCATACCTAGAGTGAGAAAGGTTCTTAGAATGTGGAAATAAACATTTACACAGATAGTGATGTGACATTTAACTGCAATTTCATGAGTGAAATGTGGAAATTTGAAATAGTAGTTTTGTATTTTCTTCAAAATCTGGCCATGGTGATGGATGTCTGTAATTCCAGTGCTTGACAGCTGGAAGAAAGGTCAGGAGTTGAGAGTTATTTTTGGCTACACATCAGGTTTGAAGCCAACTTGGGCTATAGGAGACCCTGTCTCAATAGACAGACAGACAGATAGATAGTATGTGTGTGTGTCTCTTTGTCCCAACCAGCCCTATGTACCAATGATATCTGTAAGTACCATTAATAGATGTGAACCAAAGCATCACATATATCTGGAAACTGAACACATTATTTTGGTTTTTTTTTTTTTTTTTTGGTTTTTCGAGACAGGGTTTCTCTGAATATCTCTGGCTGTCCTGGACTCACTTTGTAGACCAGGCTGGCCTCGAACTCACAAAGATCTGCCTGCCTCTGCCTCCCAAGTGCTGGGATTAAAGGCGTGCGCCACCACCGCCCGGCTTGAACACATTATTTTAAATAAAAATGATTAACACTTTTGATTGCTTAAAATAGTCCTTAATGGAAACACTGAGGAAGAATTCAAAAAATAAAATTTATACATATGCATTAGAAATAGACATTTGTTTTTTTTTTTCTTTGGTTTTTTGAGACAGGGTTTCTCTGTGTATCCTTGGCTGTCCTGGACTCACTTTGTAGACCAGGCTGGCCTCGAACTCACAAAGATCCACCTGCCTCTGCCTCCCAAGTGCTGGGATTAAAGGCGTGCGCCACCACCACCCGGCCAGACATTTGTTTTAAACATTTAAAAATTTTTAAAAATTTATTTTATGTATGAGTGCTCTATCTGCATGTACACCTACAGCCAGAAGAGGGCACCAGATCTCATTATAGATGGTTGTGAGCCACCACGTGTTTGCTGGGAATTGAACTCAGGACCTCTGGAAGAGCAGCTAGTGCTCTTAACTCCTGAGCCATCTCTCCAGCTCCATTTTTAAACATTTTTATTCATTTTATGTGTATGGGTGTTTTGTCTGCAAGTACATCTATCCACCATGCGTGTGCCTGCTCAGAATAATGTGTTCAACACCTGGCATTCTAGTTCTAGAAGGTTGTCAGTACCATGTAGGTGCTGAGAAATGAAACTGCTTGCTCTGAAGTGACCTTGACCCCCCAAGTCATCTATCTGGATCCCAGAAACAGACACTTGCCAACCTGAATGTCCAGGACTTAGTATTTAAGTAGACAAGTCAAATCTGATGAACAATCAGTGTTTCAGCAGTCTTACCTGTTTCCTTTCAACTATGATTTTAAGTGGTTTTACTAACTCTAAAATTAATTTTTGTTCTTACTTTTTGTATGGAGGATCCTAAGATGATTTTTGTGTTTTCAAATAAAAACACTAAAAAAAAAAAAAGTTTGAAATGCTGGACTCATTTCCAAGTGTCTAATGACTTCTCTTTTACTTCCTCCAGGGCAATTCAAAGTAATTAGCATGTACCTCTGCTGAGTCTCTGAGGACACATGAGCATTTGGAGCCCAATACAGCTTCAGCAGGAGTAGAAGCTTCCAATTCCACCAATAAGAAGGAGACCCCACGAACTGTTCTTAAATGCTTCGGTAGTGACCAGTAGCAAAAGGATCTAGACTTGAGGTTAAGTCTACTGAGTAACTCTACACAGTTATGTTCCTTTCAGAACAGAATAAGGACAAACGACCAACTCCCTTTTGTGTCTTAGGTTTCTTTCTAGTTGATCCTTTGAGTGATCAGAAATTATTTTTAAAGATTGATTTATTTATTTTACATATATGAGAACTCAATCTGCATGTACCCCACATGCCAGAAGAGAGCATCAGATTCCAGTATAGATGGTTGTGAGCCACCATGTGGTTGCTGGGAATTGAACTCCAGACCTCTGAAAGAGCAGACAGTGCTCTTTAATGCTGAGCCATCTCTCCAGCCCGACCAGAAATTCCTAACAAGTTAGAGCCAAAACTGATCCAGAACTCTACTCACAAGCCAAGCAGTCTTCCCACAGGCCTCTGAGCTGACCCGTCACTTCCTCTTGTCACTTCTGTACTGTGTCATCTCAGCACTCTCCTTTAAGCTAGCCCCTTTCAGTTTCTCTTGTTCTTTTTTTAAAGATTATATTTATTTATTATGTATACAGTATTCTGTCTGCAGGTATGCCTGCAGGCCAGTAGAGGGCAGCAGATCACATTACAGATGGTTGTGAGCCACCATGTGGTTGCTGGGAATTGAACTCAGGTCCTCTGCAAGAGCAGCCAGTGCCCTTAACCTCTAAGCCATCTCTCCAGCCCCTCAGTTTCTCTTCTTTACCACACTTTTTTCCTTCCTCCTCTGCTCTAAAACTGGTTCAAGTCCTACTGTGTCTAAGAAGTTTTCCTTCAGAACTCACATTGAAT
This sequence comes from Lophiomys imhausi, assembly GCA_907164525.1. Lineage (NCBI taxonomy): Eukaryota > Metazoa > Chordata > Mammalia > Rodentia > Muridae > Lophiomys > Lophiomys imhausi. The sequence goes on along the minus strand of CAJQZJ010000335.1, from coordinate 2,785,600 downwards.
CCTCAGCCTCTCAGCCTTCTGGTACTAACATGAGAATTCTGTAGAAGTCCTTATCCTTTCACATGTGTTTGACTCACTTTATAGCTGAGTGACTCCTAAGCCCTTTGGGTGGGGCCTCCCCTCCACTTGCCCTGCCATCCCCAGTCCCTGAATTCTTTGAACAAGGTTGGATGAGCACAGGAAGACCTAAGGTATTTGCAATTGGGATGTGACTGACATCTCACAGGAAAAAAATAGACCATGACAACATTAGATTTACGCAGACACATGAATAGGTCAAATGTCCTCTTTGAAACCCTAATACTACCAATCCCATTGCCCTAAAACTCAATTCTTTTTCTTTTTGTTTGTTTTTTTTTTCGAGACAGGGTTTCTCTGTGTAGCAGCTCTGGCAGGCCTTGAACTCACAGAGACCCACCTGCCTTTGCCTCCCAAGTGCTGGGATTAAAGGAGTGTGCCACCATGCCTGGCTAAAACCCAACTCTTATTTTCAATACCTATCTATTCCTAGGCAAACCCCTGTGGACAATTTGGCTTAGATAGCTGGGGCTCAGAAACCAGGGCCCAATCCAGTTACTGAAGAGATTTTTTTCAAAATGAAGTAGTCAGAATCCAGCAGGCTATTATCACAGAATAGAATATGACCTTATGTATGTAGAGTGTGGATGGTTACAAAAAGTGAATCCTTCAGGAATTTTCCTTCCATATCCTATTATGTCCTACTTCTGTGTTAAATAAGCCTTTTCTGGATGAAAAGATAGGCTCCCATATCTCTGTCAGCCTCTGCCCCACTATCCTCTCGTCAAAGAATAAAGGCAACAACAACCACCACCACCCCAGCAATGTCCAATCAACAACAAAGTGTGGATCTTTCCCTCATATTTTAGAGACCCTTACTAAAGATGAAAAAACTAACCAAAATCAACAAGGAATTTAGTAAGGAACTTATGGATTCCTCCAGTCTGTTTCCACATTACAAACCAAGTTGCACAAGGTGAGATTAATTATCTGGTGATAACATTGTGTTGTGGTTATTAAAACATCTAAAACCTTATCTTTTTAACCTTGGTTCCTCCTGATAGTTCTAGTCATAACTTGGGAAGAAAAATTTGGAAAGAAGTTCACTTAGCTTAAAAAAAGAGTTAAGTTTGCATATTGTGTGACATTGCTTTTTGGTAGAAAGGTGCAGTGATAAATGAGGTGGATTTGAAAGAAAAGAAGGAAAAGATTGATTTCTGGGTATAGGCCTGCCCACCCCACCTTGTGGACCTAACTTCCCCAGTCTGGGTGGCTAAGGCATAAGAAGGTATATGGATCCACTCAGTATTTCTAAGGCTTTGCCAATCCCAGTCTAGTTTGGTCCACTCCCCTTGCATATGGACTGGAGAGAGGGACTCACCACAGGTTGAGCATTTTCAGGCAGCTACAGAGTATATGAAGAGAAAAACATGGGGGGGGAGGAGAGAGAGAGAGAGATAGAGGGAGGGAGAGAGAGAGAGAGAGAGAGAGAGAGAGAGAGAGAGAGGTATTAGTCCACAGGTGAGATGGAAGTGACTCCCTGTGAGCCATGCAAACATGCAGTATGTGTCTGTGTTTAGTTTCCCCCAGCTGAGGGAGGCTGAGCAGGCCACTTGGTCTTCACATTTAAGAGGGGCTGATGCCTGACAGAAGCATCAATGTGGGAGCTGGATCTCAGGAGAATGCAAAAGAGAAAGAGCTGGTGGAAGACTCAGGGTGGGCTTTCCAAGGCAACTTCCAGGAAGGCAGCAGGGAAGGAGCAAGTGACTCTGGCTTGTGAGAAGTCAGTCAAGCACCAAGGCTGAACCGTCTGGCTCCACAGCAGGTCCTGTGCAATGTTCAGCTAACTTCCATACTATAACTAAAGAGGCAGCAGTCAGCACTTAGCTCTTCCCAGAGGTGGGAAGAGAATCTCTATCTTTTAGAAGATGAAACAGAGCAAGCTCACTGCTTGGGTATAACCACCAAGAACCACCCAAGTTCTAATCATACTAATTCTCAGGAGAAATAGGGCCGGCAATTGTCAAAATATAGCCAACATATCAATAAGAAAAATTCTTATACTCGTACTATCACAAAAATCAACCTAAAAATTGTCCTCACCACTCCTTCAAACACATTTCAACAAAAGTGTCTTGTAGCTAGAAGAAAAGGGAAATCAAGTGTCCATTTTTCAATAATGAACAAAACCCATTGTCCTATGATTTTGCTCTGCCTTTACACAAAACAAGCTGGGAAAAGGAATCTAAAAATCAAAAGCTTGGCAGTAAAGATTTCACACTTGCCCTGTACTTGAGTTTAACTCCAATATAGACAACAGCCTTCCTTATCCCATCAACAGACTACATGAACAAATGGCATTAGAGCTGTGTGCAATGAGGGGTTGTCTTGGTAGCATTGATTTTTCCATTAAAATGATCTAATGGATATATGGCTACTGTGTCCTTACCCATATATACTAACATACATATACCATAGACACATGGCTGAGCACTGACAGTTCCCTAGGCAAGATGGATTGGTAACTTATGAAATCACGACCAGAACCACCAGTATACAAAATATGCTAAGCACAGGATTTGAGTGACATTTGCTCAAAGACAACTGCTCCCTTTTAGTTTCTACACTTTTCAGAAGGCCTAAATCTGAAGGCAAGTAGTGATCCTTTCTGATAACCGGGAAGACTTTAACCTCTCTTAATATTCTAGTGTTTAGGATATGACACAACAGAACACAAAAGACTGAACTCTTTCTGTATGAATGACCTTTCTCTTTTACATTGGACACAAACACCACACTCACATACACAGTATATACACTTACCAAAATGAAATGAAATAGTTCAAAATAAAAATCTATCTAGGGGCTAAGACTAAAGTTCACATGAACTTTGTGTTCAAAGTATCATATTAGATTCAGAACTAAACCTCTAAAAAGAATAGGTACAAATGTGAAATGGGGAATGGGGTGGGGTAACGTGGGAAAAGGTATGACTCTTTCAAGATCAGAGCATGCAGGGTGTGGCAGTTCTCAATCATGGCTGCACATTACAATTCCTTGAACTTTTAAGTATTTTCATTATCAGGCTTGATATTAATAAATTAACCTCAAATCTCTGGGCCATGCATTAGTATCTGTATTTTCTAACATACTCTAGGTGATTCCAAAGTGCAGCCAAGGGTGAGAGTTCAGAAAGTGAGAATACCATATAATTTACTGAGAGTGATGGAAAAAAAATTAAGCACCATTAAAATCTCCCAAGCCTGTGAGAAGGACTATTTAATTACTAAAAATTGTTTCCTGCTGGCTTCACCTTCCTACCCCACCCTTTGTGTACAGTTTCAACAGGATAATGTTGACATCACACTCATTTGCTTCTTTATCTATTAAGTAGGAAAAGACCTTTGGAAGGCAAGTGAGCTTATCAAATAGAAGGGCAGGAGTACAATCATGCAAAGTACACTTGGAAGAAAGAGTGCAGTGCTTGGTGACCCTGACTGGTGCCAGTGATGTAAGAATGTCCTTGTTTGTACTAAAAATATGTTGTTTGGTCCCGAGAACACATACGGACACTGAATGTTCTTAAAGAGCTTAAAAGAAAGGTCATTCAGGACAGGACTGGAAGTAGAGTCAAGAACTGACTCATGTTTTTCTAGCTTTCCCTACCTGATGTCTTCTTGGAGTTTAAACCTGGATCTGAGTTTGGGATAGGGAAAAAAGGAAAACAAGTGGTAGAAATGGTGTTTGTGCAACAGAATCAGCATCACCATCCGGCCCAGAATGTCAGAGTTTAAATACAGACCATGCAGAAAGCACCAAGGGGCTAGTGGGAGAGCACAGCAAAACACACATGCAAGAGAAGCAGAAAAGGAGGTGATGAACTGCCTTGCTTTCTTGGGACTATGGTCACTTCTTTGCTATTTCAAGATTCTCGTATTTACAATTGTCTTGCCTGATTTAGTTTTTCTGCGTCCAGAGTGTCTGAAAGACACCAAAATGTCTCCTAAACCCTTTTACTCAGGACCATCCATCTGGAGTGGTTAGGCAACAATTAGAAATGTGATATTGTACACCATGGCCCATGGCTTAACATTCTTTTCTCTGTAACCCATAGGGAGCAAGAAGCTCCAGAGCCTCTAAGAAACCCATGGCTACTATCTATTATAGCTTTTACTGTATCATTCTTTCAGTTCACTCTGTCTTTTGCCCTAGGCAGGCTGAAAAATGTAACTATCTGCCCAGAATTCAGAGCTAAAAAGAAGGGAGGCAGCAACCTTAATGCACCATGCAAAAAATAAAAAGGTCAGAAGAAAGCCATGTGAAGAATCCAGTCTGTGATGAGCAGCACAGAGGAGAAAGAAGAGTTTCCAACCCATGATGAGACAAACCCCTCGGAAAGACGAGACAATCCCTTTGAAAGATGAACGTACTTAGCTTCTTCCACTACCTCCACCTCGGCATGAGCTGTGATTGGTGCATTTGAGTGAGCACCAGTGGGGTCATCAACATTCAGCTCTCCGTTGGTTGAACTAACCACCTGAAACAGAGAAAGATTTCAATAAGCACCATGGTTATATGAAGCTCCTGCCACCACCAGAGTAGGTGAAGAGAGATTAGGCCTCAAACTTAAGTACTAGCCAGGCGGGGGGAGAATGTGTGTTTACTTGGGTTAAGGGAATACTGTCCTGATTTAGAGAGGGTTCCTAGACCTACATCATGTCAGAACACTTAATGCTGTAACATACAATGACAATTACTTTCATATTGAGTGCCTAGTTTGTACTTAGCACTTTGCTACACTATATGTGTTTGTATTAATTTAATCCTTACTTAATATGTGACAATTATGTGTGTGTGTTGAGGTGTATGTGTATGCATAAGCCCATGCAGGCGAAGGTGAACAGCATAGGAGTGTCCCACCCTATATGTGACAGTTATGTGTGTTGAGGGTGTATATGTATGCACAAGCCCATGCAGGCCAAGGTGAACAGCATAGAAGTGTCCCACCCTAAATGTGACAATTATTTGTGTGTGTATGCACAAGCCCATGCAGGCCAAGGTGAACACATAGGAATTTCCCACCTTATTCTGGGTCAAGGTCTCTCACTGGGACATGCAGTTTGCTGATTAGGCTAGGCTGGCCTGTGAAACCCAGAGATTTCCAAGTCCCCACTTCCCCAATGCCTTGGGAAGAACAAAACAAACAAAACAAAAAATAACAACAATAACAACACCCCCCCACCCACAGCCCCGCAACAACACAAAAAACACAACAAAACAAACCATGGGTTTTATCTAGGGTTCTACCTCAGGTCCCATACTGACAGCAAGTACTTTATCAACCGATCCAGCTCTCTGGCTCAACTACTTAAAACAAAACAAAACAAATCAGCCGGGTGTGGTGGTGCACACCTTTAATCCCAGCACTAGGGAGGGAGAGGCAGGCGGATCTCTGTGAGTTCAAAGCCAGCCTGGTCTATAAAGTGAGTCCAGGACAGCCAGGGCTGTTAACACAGAGAGAAACCCTGTCTTGAAAAAAACCAAAAAAAAAAACCCAAAAAAACCAAACCAAAACACCCCACACAAAACAAATGACACTTATGTGCATGTATGTGTGAGGAGGGCAGTCTCAAGTGTCACAATGTGCATACGGAGGTTGGAGGACAACCTGAGGGAGGTGGCTCTCTCCTCCCACTATGTGTTTCCTGCCGGCTGAACTCAGGTCATCAGGCTTGGTGTCAAGTGCATTTTCTCACTGTGTCATCTTGCTTTCCCAAACCCCCATTATTCTCTTTCAATGACGGGAATGCTACAAAGTGACTTAACCAAGGGTTAAGTGAGGGTTAGGGCTTCTATGGCTTTCCACCTGTGCTTGTCCACAGATTCTTTCATTTTTCAAAAATGTGTATAGTTCTGTACTAAAAAAAAAATAATTGTGTATCTGACTTCTAAAATTAACTCATTCTGCCCCCTTGATCACGGTGGGTAAATTTTACTACTCTCAGTTTATTATACTATATCATTATATAGTTTGAGTAATGATGACTTAAAAAAATTCTCAAAAGGAAACCAAGAGTGGGCACCAGAAACCATAAATAATCATACTTTTTTCAGAAATTTCTTCATCTTTGACACTGGTTTGAAGTTACTCAAACAAGACTGCTACACCCTCTCTGGTGAGAGGGGAGACGGTAAGGACAAACTTCCCTTGGAAAACAAGTCTTATTTCAATGGCCTTTATTTTCAGGTTCACTGTCATCCCATTTCTCACTGATGGTCCCTGAACTGTAAATGAAGGCTCTCTCATTCCTGTCATCTGGTTAATGAGGACCCGATCAGGCTTGTCTTGCTTGTGCAGCGGCTTCTGTCACCTGGTTTCATTTCCAGCACATGATTCCTGCTTATGTGGGTGCTGGGGAGTGGGAAAAGGGAACCAGCACAAACCACTCTGTTGTTAAAGATCTTGGCTGAAACATGGGAGAGAACTACAAAATAGGATAAATGGTTCAGACAGCTTATGCTACTGGGTAAGTAACATCATATATTTGAGACTGTCCTTACAGACTAAGTTTTATAAAGAAATGGATGGGACAGAACTGGGCATGACACCTTGTATATAATATTGGAGGAAGTAAAAAATAGGAAGTAAGAATGCTGTTCTAAAATCAGGCATCCATGGGTTTGAACTCTGCTGTGGATGCCTGGGCAAGATCCTCAATCTTTCTGTACCTCAGTTTCCTAGTTTGTAAAATGGAGAAAGTGATGCTTATCCTAATGGGGTCATGATGGAGATGAGCTACAGTTAAGTGTTCAACCCAGAGCCACAAGACATACTAATGGCTCAAAAATGTTCATCTTACTGATACTGTTATTTGCTTCAAGCTATGGAGTCGTTACTAGCAGATAATCTGCCAATATTTCCTAAATGATCATAAAAAGGAAAGTGGAAAGTGGAGCCGGGCGGTGGTGGCGCACGCCTTTAATCCCAGCACTTGGGAGGCAGAGGCAGGCGGATCTTTGTGAGTTCGAGGCCAGCCTGGTCTACAAAGCAAGTCCAGGACAGCCAGGGCTACACAGAGAAACCCTGTCTCGAAAAACCAAAAAAAAAAAAAAAAAAAAAAAAAGGAAAGTGGAAGGAAATGTTTACTACTTTGGGGGTAAACAGAGTGGATACTAACTACTAGTAATGCACAACCACCATTACTTCTGCATAAGAACATTTGTTGGGCCGTTCCTCCCTCCCCTCCTCCCTTCCTTTCTTTTCTTTTTGAGAAATGGATCTCATGCTGTAGCCCTGGCATGGTACCCACTATATTGCCTAGGCTATATAAACTCATGCCACTATATAAATTCATAATGCTGCTCCTGCCTCAGTCTCAACAGAGGTAGCATTATGACAGGGCTAGAATATCACATCTGGGTTTTTTTTCTTGTTAATAAGACATGATTGAGAAAATTACAATAATAATATATGGTTAATGGAAAAAAAAAGAACCCTACAACATTAAATTTGGACTTACCTGAGGAAGACTCAAATTTCTGCTCGTGACCAAATTTAGTATCTATGATTAGTGGACAGTCTAAACATTATGCACATTATATAACACAGTATTTTTCCCTCTCTGCAAACAGGTTTCTTCTGAATATAATCACAATTCAAAAACTAGTGAAATCCAGGATGTGAGGTGTTGTATAAGACAGCTGACTTGGACTCTTCAAAAAGGACTATGTTATAAAACCTTTAAAGAACATCACTGATGGGGCTGGAGAGATGGCTCAGCGGTTAAGAGCACTGGCTGTCCTTCCCAGCACCCACATGGCAGCTCACACAAGTCTGTAACTCCAGTTCCAGAGGATCTGACACCCTCACACAGACATACATGCAAGCAAAACACCAATTCACATAAAAAAAAAAAATCAATGGTGACTAATACTGAGTAAAGGTATTAAATGAATGGAGAGACGGCTCAGTAGCCAAGAGTATTTGTTGCAGAGGACCTGAGTTTAGTTACCAGATTGTGGCTCACAATTACTGATAACTCTAGTTTCAGGGGCTCTGATGCCCTCTTCTAAACTCCAAGAACATCAGGCACCTATGTGGTGCTCTTACATTCACATTAGGAAAAAAAAAGAGAGAGAGAGAAAGAAGGGGGATTAAAAGAGATTAAGGAAGTAGGTATGGTGGTATGCACCAAATATTCTAGGACTCAGGAGGATCACCATGAGTTGGAGAGTAGCCTGGGTTATATATACAGTGAGATGTGGATTAGCTTAGGCTATGGAGGTAAGACTACCTCAAACTAACCAAAATAAACAAACAAAACAGAGATTAAAGGATTGAAGGAGATGAAAGAGGCAAAACAACCAATGGAATGTAGGAATCTTGGTTAGATTCTGGACACCACGACAACTGGAATTTGGGCTGTTAGATTTTATGAGATTATTAATTTTCTTAGAGAAGGTAACGTAGTCACTGCTTATGTGAAAGGATGTCTTTGTTTTTAGGAGATTCAGGTAGAAGTGTATGGAGCTAAGCTATACTGTCTTAACTTGCAAATGGTCTGGAAAGCAAATATGCATATACACATAGGCACTCATGCAAATACACGAAAGTAAATGGGGGCAGAATCTTAACAATTTGTTAATCTATGTTAAGGATACTTCCAACTTTTCCATAGATACGAAAATTTCAAAATAGAAGTTGGGGGGAAGCCCAGCAAATAAAAAAGGTAGAGAAGGTTCTCTGATTGAGAAGCACATCTCTGCTGACTCCATCTCTGCTGTGATTCCTGTGGACATATTTTCTAGCACACATTACTGTTTTTATTTATTTATTATTTTTATGTATACTAGTGTTTTGCTTGTATGTGTGAGGGAGTCAGATCCCCTGGAACAGGAGTGATAGACAGTTGTGAGATGCCATGTGGGTGCTGGGAACTGAACCTGGGTCCTCTGGAAGAGCAGTCAGTGCTCTTAATCGCTAAGCCATTGCTCCAGCCCTCATACATTACTGTTAACACTGGTAACGGGCTCACAATGGTCACACATGAAAGCAGCCACCTTAAAAATAAATAAATAAATTAATTAATTTTTGCAGTACTGGAGAGTAAACCAAAGGTTGTATGTGGTCTCGGAAGCACTGTAACTGAATCATATCCCCAACCCCAAATCATTGAAAATCATTAGAAAAAAATTTTATTTATAAATGTGTAAGTATTTCCACACATACTAGAAGAGGGAATCAGATCCCATGTGGTTGCTGGGAATTGAACTAAGGTCCTCTAGAAGAATAGCCAGAACTCTTTTTTTTTTTTACTACCAAGGGTTTGGACAATTTTTTTTATTGCATTTTAGATATTTATTGTCTGTGTGCAGAAGACCAACACATGTGACAGTCAGACGGACATTTGCTGGAGTCAGTTCTGTCCTTCCACCATGTGCGTTCCAGGGATCGGACACAGGTCATCAGGCGTGGTGTCAAGTACCTTTGCCTGCTGAGCCACCTTGTGGGCTTTTATCAGGGATTTTTGACCATTGTTTTGATCCATGTAAGGGGGAAGGGCACTGTGTATGTGTGTCTGTGCGTGTGTGCGTGTCTGTAGGTGTCTATGTGTTCCCTAAGTTATTTCTTTTTGGCCACTCTTTACCATCTCTTACCGTGCAAAGCCAACCCCTCTGCTGGTCCCACTAGTGTTTCGAAGGATTCGAGTGGAGATAACCTGGCCAAAGGGCTTCAGCATCCCCTCCAATTCTTGCTCGTCCATTGACAGTGGGAGGTTTGAGATATATACATTTGTAGGGTCAAACAGCCAGAACTCTTAACTGCTGAGCCATCTCTCCAGCCCTGAAATCATTGATTCTTTTTTCCCCCAACATTTATTTATTTATTTATCTATCTATCTATTTATTTATTGTGTATAGAGTATTTGCTCTACGTTTCCCCCCAACATTTATTTATTTATTTATTTGTTTGTTTGTTTGTTTATTTATTTATTATGTATACAGTATTTGCTCTACATATATGCCTGGGCACCAGATCTCAATGTAGATGGTTGTGAGCCACCATGTGGTTGCTGGGAATTGAACTCAGGACCTTTGGAAGAACAGCCAGTGCTCTTAACCTCTGAGCCATCTTTCCAGCGTGAATCACTGATTCTTAATGAACAATTTAGGAACTAGATAAAATGTCATGTACGATGTCTTGGCTAAAAGCCAGGTGTAGTGGTACAAATCTATAATGCCAGCATTCAGATGTCTGAGGTAGGAGGACTGGAAATGTGAAGACAACATGAAATGCAGAGGAATTTAAGGTTACCCTAGCATATCTAGCTATCCATCTCTTCAATTTTAATGACATGAAAGAATTACTAGTAAGAGTCACTACTGAGAATTACTTGTGACTCTGGGTCATGGTACTTGCTAACAGCACTTCAAGTGTCTTCTACTTTATAATTTCTCCTCCATATGAATTGCTCCTTGGCCTACAAGCAATATCCTTGGGCAATCTAAGGATGGATTATCTCACTTTATAGACAACATTTTTATCTGTAACAGAAAGCACATGATTTCAAACAAATCAGGCACATACAGACAGATCCACCTGCCTCTATCTCCTGAGTGCTGGGATTAAAACTGTGAGCCACTATGCCTGGTCTCAATTACTAATATTTTAAACAATGTCACTGTTATAATTTTTCTGCCAAAATTTTAGTATAATCTTCACTGAAAAATAAGACTTGTATACAAGGTATATACAACTCTTATTTTGCTGTAAATATTAGCTTTAATTATATCATTTTTTCTGGCTATACAAAACCATGTAATAGCCGGGCATGGTGGCGCACGCCTTTAATCCCAGCACTCGGGAGGCAGAGGCAGGCGGATCTCTGTGAGTTCGAGGCCAGCCTGGTCTACAGAGTGAGTCCAGGACAGCTAAAGGATATACAGAGAAACCCTGTCTCGAAAAACCAAAAAAAAAAAAAAAAAAAAAACCATGTAAGATTATCTATGAGAAGGCCAGCAAAATATACTATACAAAACCTTTATTGCTTAGTATTGGTAATATTCCTGGTAGGAATCTCACAATTTTGAATAATGATTCCCATTTTTTAAAAACAAATTGTTAAGATACTGAGGGAAAAGGATACCATGTAGCAAAGTGATTAATGATTTAGCTGTTAATTCCTAAGTCATACTGCCCTTACTTGGTTGTAGAGATTTCTGAAAATTCACAATATAGTTTAATTTGAACACCTCAAAGCAATCTTTTGAAGACGTGTTTTGGCTTCTGGAACTTAGGCCTTTAGAGGCAGAATATTAGAAAGATGGGAACCAGGGTGTCCTGCCCACTAAATTGATTAGAATCAGAATGTCAACACTTTATCAGGACAAATGTTCTTCATTTTGGCAATGTGCACTCAGTCTAAGAGAGATGCTGTTGCAGGTTATCCAGGTTAAGCTCAGCATGACTCAACCAAGTGCTTCAGAAGAGTGAAATAAGGCAGATACATCCAGACATGGCAGTGCATCCCTGTAATCCTAGTGCTCAGAAGGCTCAGGCCGGATGATTGCAACCTGAAGGATAGTTAGTGTGAGATACAAAGAGAAAGCCCACTTTGGAAAAGAAAAAAAAAAAAAAAGCCAGGCATAGTGGTGAATGCCTTTAATCCTAGGACTCGGGAAGCAGAGCTAGTTGACAGCCAGATCTCTATGAGTTCCAGGACAGCCAGAGCTATATACTGAGACTCTGTCTGCAAAAAACAAAACATCTGCTGTGCTAGAAATATTACTGACTTGCAAAAAGCACAGTCGCCGGGCGGACGTGGTAGCACTCGCCTTTAATCCCAGCACTTGGGAGGCAGAGGCAGGCGGATCACTGTGAGTTCGAGGCCAGCCTGGTCTACAAAGCGAGTCCAGGACAGCCAGGGCTGTTACACAGAGAAACCCTGTCTCGAAAAACCAAAAAAAAAAAAAGAAAAAAAAGAAAACAAAAAACAAAAACAAAAAAGCAAAAAGCACAGTCTTGGTCAAGTGTGGCAGCACATGCCTGTAACTGTACTGTTCAAGATGTGGAGGCATCTTGAATAATGAATATTATGAGTTCAAAGCTAGTCTTGGCTATATAGTAAGTTCAAAGCCAGTCAGAACTATATGAGCGCCTGTCTCAAAAACCCAAAAGTTTGTCTGGAAAGACAGCTCAGTAGTTAAAGAGACTTGCTCTCCTGAGGACCCAATTTCAGTTCCCATCCACATCAAGTAGCTCACAGCTGCACTTAACTCTAGTTCCAGGGGAGCCTATGTTCTTTTCTGTCCTCTTTGGGCACTTGAATATGTGGTATACATATACATATACAAATTTAAAAAATAATTTTAAAAATGTTAAAGTTAAAAACAAATTATTTATACAATAATTCTCATATATTTGTGGTGAATCATTAATTCTACCCAAAGTCTTATTTATTTATTTACTGCGGTACTAGGGATTGAACCCAAATTATTTCTTTCTTTCCCTCTTTCTTTAATGCAGTACTAGGGACTGAACCCAAACTTGCATATATGCTAGACAAGCAGAATATACTGAGCTATACCCCTAGGTCTGCCATTTACTTAAATAGCTTATTTAAAAATATTTTTTATGCATGTGTTCTATCTGCATGTACACCTGCAGCCAGAAGAGGGCATCAGATCACATTGTGGATGGTTGTAAGCCACTATGTGGTTGTTGGTATCCTAGATTTTCACCACTTAAATAGCTCCCCAAACTCCTATCAGTTTGGAGAAAGCTGCCCTTCTGAACTGGCAACAGGTGTTGTCTAGAGAATCTCTAACTTTTTATTATACTGATAAGTCTCTTTGCTTCCTTGTTGAGTTGGATGTCTTTTTCCCTAGACCTAATATATGATTCTTTCTTGTTTTCACACATCTTGATAACATCTTATATCCTTGTGTAGATTTATATGAAAAGGTTCATAAAGTATAGAAATTTTAAGTTGACTTATAAAAAAAAAAACAGGGTCATGGAAACTATCTTTAAAAAGCCACATTCATTCTCTCAGTTGCCTTACTTTCCTTCTAAGTACCCTTTCTCTTTTAAAAAATATTATTTCAGGGCTGGAGAGATGGCCCAGCTGTTAAGAGTACTGGCTAGTTAGTGCTCTTCCAAAGGTCCTGAGTTCAATTCCCAACAACCACATGGTGGCTCACAACCATCCACAATGTGATTTGATGCCCTCTTCTGGCTGCAGGTGTACATACAGATAGAACACTCATATGCATAAAATAAATAAATCTTGAAAAATTTTATTTCATGTATTTATTTCATATGAGGGTGAGACACTGCACACACATGAGAGTGTGAAGACCACCTTCAGGAGTTCTTTTCTTCCACCAAGTGGGTTCTGGGAATCAAGCTGAGGTTATAAGGCTTGGCACCAGGTGCTCTATTCACTGAACCATCTTTCTCGACCACTATGTAAACTGAAAATATCAATATGATGTGTGTATGGTGATGAGGTACATGTGGGTGTCATGTTAGAGGACAACTAAGTAGAGTTGGTTCTTTCCTTCTACCTTCATGTGTGTTCTTGGGATCAAACACAAGGGTCAGGCTTTGGCAGCAAGTGCTTTGCCCACTGCGTTATTTTGTTGGTCTAAGAGTAAAGATTTTTAAAAAGTATTACTCATTTATTTATGTGTCACATTGCACAAGTGGAGGCCAGAAGACAACTTGCAGGAGTCATGTCTCTTCTTCTACCATGTGGGTTCCAGGGATTGAACTTTAGTCATTAAGGCCTGCTGTCCCTAAGAATATGGATTTTTTTTATTGTTGTTTTTTCAAGACAGGGTTTCTCTGTGTAGCCCCAAACTCACAGAGATCTAACTGCCTCTGCCTCATCAGTGCTGGGACTAAAGGTGTGCACCACTTGGGCTGGAGAGATGGCTCAGCGGTTAAGAGCACTGGGTGTTGTTCTTCCAAAGGACCTGGGTTCAAATCCCAGCATCATATGGCAGTTCACAGCTGTCTGTAATGGCTGGACATGGTGGGACACACCTTTAATCCCAGCACTTGGGAGGCAGAGGCAGGCGGATCTCTGTGAGTTCAAGGCTAACCTGGTCTACAAAGTGAGTCCAGGACAGCCAGGGATACACAGAGAAACCCTGTCTTGAAAAACAACACAACAAAAAACAAAACAAAACAAAAAAGGTGTGCACCGCCATGCCAGGCAAGTATACAGATTTTAAAAAACATTTTGCAGGCTGGAGAGATGGCTCAGAGGTTACTGTGCTTCCAAAGGTCCTGAGTTCAATTCCCAGCAACCACATGGTGGCTCACAACCATCCACAATGTGATCTGGTGCCCTCTTCTGGCCTGCAGGCATACATGCAGACAGAACATTGAATATATAACAAACAAATAGATAAACAAACAAACAAATAAAATAAAGCATAAAGACAAACTTCTTTAAAATAAAAAAACATTTTGTTATTCGTATCTTACTGGCAGTTTGGCTGAGTATAGAATTTTAGGTTGGAAATAATTTACCCTCAGATTTTTGGAGATATTTTTCACGGCTTTCTAGCTTATAGTCTTATTCTGAACTATGAATCTACAACATTAATTCCTGATTCTTTGTGACTTTCTGGAAGTTTGAAGTTACCTTGTTTTTTGTCCTTGGTGTTTTACCAGCTCATGATGACACCTACCTTGGTGTATTGCTATCATCTGTTAATTCTGGCACTCAGTGAGCCTCTGTGATCTGTAAACAAGTCTGGGAACAGCCAGGTGGTGGTGGCACATGCCTTTAATCCCAGCACTTGGGAGGCAGAGGCAGGTGGATCTTTGCGAGTGTGAGGCCAGCCTGGTCTACAAAGTGAGTCCAGGACAGCCAGCTACACACAGATAAACCCTGTCTCGAAAACAAAACGAAACAAAACAAAAAAAAAAAAACAACAAAAAACCAAGTCTAGGAAATAATTTTACAAGTGATTTCCTTTCTCTGTTCTCTTTGGAACTAATATACTTATATGATCTTACATGATTCTCAATTTTTCTTATATTATTTTTTCTTTTATTTCTCTTTGTCCTGCTTTCTTAATTTTATATTCCAATCTAATTTATTTTAATTTCTCTCTCTTTTGTTTTTTGGTTTTGAGACAGGGTTTTTCTGTATAGCCTTGGAGTCCTGGATCTTGCTTTGTTAGCCGGCTGGCCTAGAACTCAGAGATCAACCTGCCTCTGCTTCCCAAGTGCTGGGATTAGTTCACCACCACCACTGGCATTTGTTTTAATTTTCTTGGTGTATGTGAGTGCTCTGCCAGATGTATATACACCTGCAGCCAGAAGAGGGCATCAGATTACATTACAGACGGTTTTGAGCCACCATGTGGTTGCCGGAATTGAACTTAGGTCCTTTGGAAGAGCAGCCAATGCTCTTAACTGCTGAGCCATCTCTCTAGACCTTGTTATAATTTCTAAGAGCTCTCTTTTATTTTATTAATTCATGTATATGGGTGCTTCACCTGCATATACATCTGTGGACCATGTATGTTCAGTGTCCAACGGGCCAGAAAAGGGCATCAACTCTCTCCCCCCTCTTTTTGGTTTTTCAAAACAGGGTTTCCCTGTGTATCCTTGGCTGTCCTGGACTCACTTTGTAGACCAGGTTGGCCTTGAACTCACAGAGATCCACCTGCCTCTGCCTCCCGAGTACCGGGATTAAAGGCATGTGCCACCACGACTGGCCACAGCTGTGAACTGCCATATGGTGCTGGCATTTGAACCCGGGTTCTTTGGAAGAACAGCCAGTGCTCTTAAGTGCTGAGCCACTTCTCCAGCTCCGGCATCAGATCCTTTTGAACTGGACATACAAACATCTGTGAGCTGCCATGGTAGTGATAGCATTTGAACCTGGTCCTCCAGAATAGCAGGCAGCCCTCTTAACTACTCAGTCAGTTCTTCAGCCCGATTGTTCTTTATTTAAAAGATTGCTCCCCCAACCCTCTGAGACAGGGTTTGTCTGTGTAGCCCTGGCTGACCTGGAACTAACTCTGTAGACCAGGCTGGCCTCAAACTCAGAGATCCACTTGCTCTGTCTCTGAGTGCTGGGATTAAAGATGTGTGCTACCAACTCCAGGCAAAGATTGCTCCTTTTGAAAATACTGCAGCCGGGCATGGTGGCGCACGCCTTTAATCCCACCACTTGGGAGGCAGAGGTAGGAGGATCTCTATGAGTTCATGGCCAGCCTGGTCTACAAAGCGAGTCCAGGACAGCCAGGGCTACACAGAGAAACCCTGTGTCGAAAAAAGAAAAAAAGAAAATACTGCGGTTGTAGTCTGTTGGCTCTGGTTTCCTTATTTGTCTTTACAAATTTTATTTATTTATTCAAGTTACATCTCAAACACAGCTCCCTCCCTCCTCCCTGACCGGGTGACTTTCACCTTTTCCCCCTCTCCCTCCTCTCCTCCTCAGATGAGGGGAGCCCTCCACATATCAGCCCAACCCCCCTCAGTCCATCAGTCACATGAAGGCTAAGAGCTTCCTCTTACACTGGGACCTGACATGGCAGCCCAGCTAGGGTAAGGTGTTCCACTAACAGGCAATAAGTATATGACAGAGACCACCCCCCAAAAAACCTGCTAAGGGATCTGTATGAAGACCAAGTTGCCTATCATCTATATATGTGTAGGGGGCAGAGCTGGTTCCTTTCTTATTAAAGATTTCCTCAGAAGTCTGATAACCTTTGATTATCTGTTCATATTAGAAGTGGTGGATAGACAATTAATGATTGTTGTAGGAAGGAAGAGACATTTCTTTCACTGTTGTAGGCACCTGTAGTAAGTTGCCCATGCTCCTGTAAATAATTGTAATTAAATTCACTGGCATGCATGAACACACACACACATATATACACATACACTCTCACACACATTCTTATACTCCCCCCACTCCCACATACACACACACTAGGGAGCAGGAGCAATGGAGTAGTTTTAAGTGTCCAGTACACACATGCCAATTAATTTTTGTCAACTTGACACAAGCAAGGGGTCATCTGGGAAGAGAGTCTCAACTTGATTCCTGGTTGCTGTGGGAAGGCCCAGGCCACAGTAGGCATTTTGTGCTGGGTTGCATAAAAAAGCAGGCTGAGCAAGCAAATCAGTACACAGTGTTTCTTCATGATCCCTGCTTTAGCTCCTGCCTCCCTCAGTGACTGTAAGATGAAAGAAGAGGTAAAGCCTTTCCTCCACAAGTTCATGGGTTTATCCAGAAAGCAAACCAGGACAACGGGTAGTGTCTCTATGTGCAGGTGCCCAGGGAGACCAGGAGGTGTGAGATCCTCTGGAGCTGGAGTTAGCTGCCTGACATTCTGGAAATTGAATGAACTTAGGTCCTCTGCAAGAGCAGAGCAGTATATGCTTTTAACTGCTGAGCCATCTCTCCAAGGCCCAATAAAAACTGTTTAAAATAAGAGGGTGCATATAAATTGACACTGTGAGAATAGGTGGGTCTTGACAACTCTGGATTATACTTCAGGATGACTTGGCTCTGCTCTTTTTTTTTTTCTTTTTGGTTTTTTGAGACAGGGTTTCTCTGTGTAACAGAGACCTGGCTGTCCTGGACTCGCTTTGTAGATCAGGCTGGCCTCAAATAGAGATCCACTTGCCTCTGCCTCTGGAGTGCTGGGATCAAAGGCATGCACTACCATGCCCAGCACGGCTATGGCATTTCATTGGGGAGAATAATGCTCTTACGTTAGTACCCTTCAATTTTCCTTCTGGCTTATTATATTTTCCAGAGTATATTTTTTACTTCTTGTCTGGGATGTCCAGACCCTACTACTGGCTTTCTAAAGCATTACCCGGGAAAACTAGTCACTCAGTGAGTAAGGATACTATTCACCTACTCTCCTGTTAAGCACTGTACCTTGCCTCCAAGAATACCTCACCTTCCTTAGTCTAGAGACCCACTTTAAAACAAAAACGAGTAAACAAACAAAAAACCTTAGTTTCTTCCTTGTTTTCTATAGCAGACACAATAATTTCATTTTGAATGATATGTAAAATATCCTGAACTTTGCGGAATGAAATCATGTAACCCCAAAGAAATTTCTCCATGGGAGTGAATGATACAGAACCTATTAACACACTATTCACTGGGTGATTTTGAAGAGGGAAGTACATCTACTCTTATACTGAGAGATCTTTGTACTTTTGGATAATTCATTGTATGTTCTATGACTGTTTCACTGTTTTTTCTTTGATATGATGTTATTTTGTCAGGTTTTTCTATCAGGAAGAACACATCTTGTTCTCAATCAAAACTACTGTATTTCTTTCTTAAAAACAAAGAAAGGTAGCTGAGTATGGTGGTGCACGTCTTAATCCCAGGACTCGGGAGACAGAGGCACAGATGGATCTCCGTGAGTCCTGGTCTACAAAGCAAGTCCAGGACAGTCAGGGCTCTGTTACACAGAGAAACCCTGTCTTGAAAAACTAAAAGAAAAATATTTTTATGTGTGTCAGCATTTTGCTTGTATGTGTGTCTGTGCACCACACGTGTGCCTGGTGCCCACAGAAGCAGAAGAGGGTGTTAGATCTTCTGGAACTGGAGTCAGAAATGGTTGTGAGCTGCCATGTGGGTGCTGGGAACCAAACCCGGGTCCTCTGCAAGAGCAGCCAGTGCTCTTAACTGTTGAGTCATCTCTCCACATCTGCCACTGGGTTGTTCATTTCAGTATTGGCTATTCAGCATTTCCGGTGTGAAGCATCATAGTTGAGCAAGAAATCAGCCTTCTGTATGTCACAGACTGTCCTGTCTTCAATCACCCAGAACTGCCTTAGCTCCTGGCTGATGCTGCCCTGAAACAAGGTGAGGCCTATGCTAGAGGGAGGGAGATGTGTGTGGGGGGGATAGAGAATCAGGTGGGATGGATTGACCCCCACTTCCCCTCTCCAAATAAAGATTTGTCTCTGGCAAAGAAAGGAAAACATATAGGGTCTCTGGCCTCTTAAGAGTTTCAACCAATCTTTTTTTATTTGTTTATTTACTTATTTTTTTATGTGCATTGGTTTTTACCCACATGTATGACTGGGTGAGGACATCAGATCCCCTGGAACTGGAGTTACAGACAGTTGTGAGCTGCCATGTGGGTGCTGGGAATTGAACCTGGGTCCCCTGGAAGAGCAGCCAGTGCTCTTAACCACTTAGCTGTCTCTCAAGCCCCTCAACCAATCTTTTTTAGCATATGCCCTGCTTCTACTCCTCAACTTCAAGGCCAATTCTTGAGCCTTTTGGGAAATCCCAGGGTGAACAGTCTAAAATTCAATTTTTGGGACTCCTGTTATTTAATCTGCCTTTGAACTTCAAACATTTGGTTGCTGTTATTGTTTTCTCCATCGTTCTATGAACCTATACTTCTAAACAACTCTTCTTTTCTTTTTTTTTTTTTTGAGACAAGGTCTCTCTATGTAGCCTTGACTGGCATGGAACATACTATGTAGACCTTGAATGAATACAGATCCACCTGCCTCTGCCCCTTGAATGCTGGAAAGCCATACACCACCATGCCCGGCTTGAAAAGATTTCTTTACCACTTCTTCAGGAGGAGATAAAAGAAAATTTATGTGTCAATTCATCATTTTATCTTCATGTTTCTCTAAAGTATTTTATAAGGCTAAAGGTGTTTTAGCTGCCTATGAATAAAAAGATCTTTCAGTGACTCATTTCTTAGACAAACATATTCTAGAAGATCAGGTCTCTTAAGATTTTTTTACATGCAGAGAGTTAATTTCTATGCCTCAACTAATGGCTTATCAGTATGAGAAAAATATTCAGTTGAACTTTTTTCTTGGTTATGATTTTAAAAGTTATTAAAAAAATGTGAAGAGACAGAAGGTGTTCCTGGTTCTACAAAGAGAAGAAAAACTTAGGCTAGCCCAAATAAAAACAGAAATAATTTTTTTTTTTTTTTTTGGTTTTTCGAGACAGGGTTTCTCTGTGTAGCCCTGGCTGTCCTGGACTCAATTTGTAGACCAGGCTGGGCTCGAACTCGCAAAGGTCCGCCTGCCTCTGCCTCCCAAGTGCTGGGATTAAAGGCGTGCACCACCACTGCCCGGCTAGAAATAATTTTTAAGACCAAATTTGTTCCAAAGAGAAAAAAAGGAAACAATTCAACTTCTTAGGTGCCCACTCAGAAAAATCGCTGCAATCAATACACCCAAGCTCTTAGGAGCTACATTATCCATCATCCTGAGGTGAGCCATACATCCATACCTCTAGTACTAGAAGGCTCCAATTTTAAGTTTCAGGACTTTACAATTCAGATACTAACACACTTTTACCTTAACGGTAGTTTGCAGATCATGAGTAGATTAAGCTTTTAGGGCAGCTTAACTCAATTCAGAAGTCACATAGATGTTTCTAAGCCAATGACAAAAAGCAATTACCTAAAAAAAAAATGACTTTTACCAAAGTCCACATAGACAGAAAATCAGCACAGAGATAATCAGTTAAACAGAAGCAACTCACCCCTGCTGTAAGTGTCCACCTGAAAGGAACTAAAAGTGCAAGAGCAAGCCAACATTCTACTAGCCAGGCTGAGTGAGCCGGGAAGACAGTAGGTACCTGTACTGAACCCCCATGGCGGTCTGCGGCCAAGTGAGACGTCAGGTATGAGGTATTGGTCTGCCGGCTGGGTTGGATTTCCCACTCTCCTCTGCGCTCTGACGATGTAGTCTGCTTAGGCATTAGGAAGCATGACAGCAAGATATGGAAGGAAAGGTAAAGCAACAGAAAGCAACAATAAAACCCAGTACATTAGTGTTCCTGCAGGGTCTCTTTCTGGGACTTGACATTAACAACTGCTGCAAAGCCCTGAGAAACAGTACTGTGACTGCATTCATTTCCACTAATGAACCAAAACATCAGTCAAAAGAAAACCTGTACTGACCAAGAGTAGGGAGAGAATCAACCAAAAGCTGGGAATCACCCTTCAGCTTCCACATTAGTATAATTTCAGCAGCTACTAAGCAGATCAAATTCAGAAAGTTAAAAGATATTGAGCAAACAAGTCATACTTATTAATAATTTCATTGGTTAAATAACTGAGCAGATAAAAGTCTTCACATGAGGAACCAAGACAATGTCATTTCCTTAAATAGGTAGCCTATTACTCTCAAGATTAATGTCCATGAGACTTGCATTTTCCTCTTTTCCTTCTTCCTCCTTCTCCTCTTCCATTCCTGAGACAGGATCTCACTCTGGTAACCCTTATTGCTATGGAATTCATAGCAATTCTTCTACTTCAGCCTGCCAAATGCTGGGATTACAGGCATAAAACATCTTATCTGTCCATAAGATATTTACTAAAGTGAACAGTGGCTGGAATATGCTTTTATATCTAAATGAATTAACAAAACATTTTCTTCATTTTAAAAAAAATCTCAGAAAATTTTTTAATAAGTAGAATTTTTTAAAATGAAGAAAATGTGTATTTTATAGCTTAAGGCTCCATAATGACTATCTTCCTCTAAGGATTTCATTGATAGGAACTGCTGAAAGCTCATTGGTTAAGTTACCTAAAAGACATTTCCTATAAAGCTACAATTTACTCATCATTACTAATGGACTAGGAGGTCACATTGATAATAATAGCACTGTAAAAGATCCTGGTCATATCTGCTGTTATTTCCTGCAGGGGATGAGGAGGTTAGATAAGGAGGTAGCTCTATTAACTTGCTTACTATGTAATTTCTACAAAGGGGGGTTGGGTTGTATGCTGACAGCACCACAAGAGAGTTCAAACTATTATAAATATTCCATCCTCCCCAGCCCCATGGAGTTTGTTAAGTTGCTCAGGCTGGACTTGAACTTACAAACCATCATCCCACCAGTGACCTATGTAGCTGAGATTGAAGTATACACTACACTGATGCTTCCTTTCCAATTATTTCTGCTGACATTCAGATGTTAAGTTTTCCAAAATAAGACTATGGTGTACAGCACAATTATACCATGTTATAAACCCAGTAACACTGCCTGATGTCTAGACAATTGAATAAATCTGTTTTTTCTAACATTAGAATATACATAACTGCCAGGCATGGTGGCACATGCCTTTTAATCCTAGCACTCAGGAGGCAGAGGCAGGTGGATCTCTGTGAGTTCAAGGCCAGTCTGGTCTACAAAGTGAGTCCAGGGCAGTCAAGGATACACAGAGAAACCCTGTCTTGAAAAATTTAAGAGAATATACGCAACTAATTTAGTAAAGTTTAAGTAGAATATTTAAGTTCTTACATATTATGTAGCATTAGTATTACAAAACCTTGTTTACTTTTTTGTTTTGTTTCTCAAGACAAGGTTTCTTTGTCTCTCTGCCCTGCTGTCCTGGAACTTGATATATAGACCAGGCTGGTCTCAAACTCATAGATCTGTCTGCCTCTACCTCCAAAGTGCTGGGATTAAAGGTGTGCACCACCATGCCTGGGTAATTTGTTTATGTTTTGAGACAGGGCCTCATTATGTAGGCCCAGGCTGACCTCAAACTCATGATCTTTCTGTTTCAGGTGACCTCAAACTCATGATCTTTCTGTTTCAGGTGTGTGCCACAACAGTGCTCAGCTTCCCCAGATTTAAATGATTAAAACTATCCAAAAGGGACTAGAGAGATGGCTCAGTAGTTAGGGCACTTGCTGCTCTTGCAGAGGACCTGAGATCACACCTACACGGTGGTTTACAACTGTCTGTAACTCCAGTTCTAGGGGATCCAATGCCCTCTTCTGACCTCTGTGGGCACCAGATTCATACAAGCCACAATGACATACATGCCTACAAAAACACTCACACACATTCAAAAAAAAAAAAAAAAAAAAAGGCAAGAGGAAGGGCTCACAGAGACCTACACCTATTTGAGGATCTATAGGCAGTTATTAGTTGCTAGGAGAGGAACACATTTTCTTTAGCCCTGTAGCCACTGGTAAATTGCCCATTCCCCTGTAAGTAACCCCAATTAAACTCAATGGTCACCAAACCCAAAAGAATGGCAGTTGGAGAGATGGTTCAGCAGTTAAGAGCACTGGCTACTCTTCCAGAGGTCCCAAGGGTTTAGTCCCTAGCACTCACACTGGAGAGCTCACAACTGCCTGTAACTCCAGTTCCAGGGGAATCTAATACCCTCTTCTGACCTCTGTAGGCTCCTACACATACATAGTATATATGTCACCAAGCACATGCATATACATACACATAAAGTAAGTAAATCTTTGAAAATAAAAAGTAGAAGAAAACTAGTTAGGAAGAGGAAATGATCAGTGGGAGTGAGGTGGGGGAAAGGAAAGGGTGATGAATGATGAATATGAACAAAACACATATGAAAATGTCATAATGAAACCCATCATCATGTATAACTAATATATGCCAATAAAAACATTAACAAGTCCATTTACTGACCAGTTAGCATTCTTTAGGTTTTTATGACATATACACAAAACAATTACTTCTCCCATAAATGCTGGCTTTATTATTTTTTGTTTTAGTGTGTGTACGTGTAAACACTTATGTACACACGCACATGTGTCCAGAGGTCAACCTCAGTGTTGTTCCCCAGTGGCCAACCACATTTTTTTTTTTTTTTGTGAGAGAAGGTCTCTCACTGGCCTGGAATTTACCAAGCGAGATAGGATGGCTGTGCTGGGCGTGGTGGTGCACGCCTTTAATCCCAAACACTTGAGAGGCAGAGGCAGGCAGATCTCTGTGAGTTTGAGGCTAACCTGGTCTACAAAATGGGTCCAGGACAGCCAGGGCTACACAGAGGAACCCTGTCTTGGGGGGGGAGTGGGGGAGGCTGGCTGGCTAGTGAGCCCCAGCAAACTGCCTGTCTCAATCTCAACAATCAGGATTACAGACATGTGCCTGCCACCAATGTCCCACTTTTTATTTGTTTGTTTGTTTGTTTTGTTGTTTTTAAGGAACCTAACTTGGGTCCTGTGGAAGAGTAGCAGTGCTCCTAACTACCGAGTTACCTCTCCAGACCCTATCCAGCTGTTTTCGAATGTATACTGGGGATACCACTCAGGTTCTCATGAGCACTTTACCAACTGAGCTATCACCCCATTCCATAAAATGTTTTTATATTTAAATCACATAAAATTGGAAGAAAAAAAAAGAGGGGGCTTGTACTAAATAGCTCACCAGTAGCACATTTGTCTAAAGTCCTCAATTTGATCCCAGAACAAAAAGTAAATGAAAAATAATAATTTAAAATGAAAGGGAGGGGTGGAGAATTGGCTCAGTGGTTAAGAGCACTGATTCTTCTTCCAAAGGACCCAGGCACAAACCCAACACTTACATGGCAGTTCCAAACTGTCTATAATTGCTGGGCGTGGTGGCATACGCCTTTAATTCCAGCACTTGGGAGGCAGAGGCAGGAGGTAGGGGGAATCTCTGTGAGTTCAAAACCAGCCTGGTCTATGGAGTGAGTTCCAGGATAGCCTGAGTTACACAGAAAAACCCTGTCTCAAAAAAAAGGAAGAGAGAGAGAGAGAAAAAGAAAGAGAGAGAGAGAGAGAGAGAGAGAAAAGGGCTGAAATGTATATTCACTTACATTCATAAGTGTATGGATGATTGAACCCAAGCTCATGTGCAAGCTGAGCAAGTGCTCAATGACTGATCCAGATGCACAGATCAGTGTTGACATACACTGTGTGTATGTTTAGAAGTATATGTTTATGTGGGTGCAGATGCACATACATGTATGTATGTGTACATGTGGAGGCCAGAGGACAACCTTTGAGGTCATGTTCCTCAGAAGTCCACCACCTTGCTTTTTGAGACAGGTACATGGCCTCTCCTTGGGACCTGGAGTTTGATGATTTCCACCAGCTGGCTGGTCCAGTGCACACTAGGGATCCTCCTGTCTCTACCTTCCCTGCATGAGATTATAGCTCATGCCACCAAGAATAGCTCAGAATCAAAAAACACATCCTCATATTTGTGCAGCAAGTACTTTATTGTTTGAGCTATTTCTCCAGCCTAGAATCCACTGCTTTCTTAATGGTCTCAATATGAGCTGCCAAACTTTAAAAAAAAAAAAGAAAAAAGTTTAAAGACAATTCCCTCATCCGTCTTCTGCTTTTTTAGTCTACATGCCTGCTGAAGCCTTCTAAGGACCAATTCTCCAACCCAGCATTTTGGGAGCTTCCTATTTTTCTAGTCTTGAAAGCTAGGACTCCTGTACTAGATACATAATGGTTGTTGCTCATATTCTTTCTGCCTGGATGGTCTTGTTCATTTCTATTTCTTCCAAGAGCACTTAAAATGCAGCTTTTTTTTTTTTCTCCCTGTGAAATAATGTCATGCCTTGACTAGGATAGATGTTTCCTTCCAATTCCAAATGAGACTGGACATGGTGGCCCATGTCTTTAATCACAGCACTCAGCAGATCTCTGTGTGTTTGAGGCCAGTCTGGTCTACAGAGATCTTGTCTCAAACAAACAAATCAATTTCAAGTGATAATACTTGTTAATGCTCATCTGTTCTGCCTGGTGTTATAGTTACTTGGCTACACAGCTTATCTATCTGTCAGATATCTGAAAATAAGAACTCTCTTGCTTATCCCTCTCTCTTCTCACCATGTGGGTCCTGGGCACTGAACTAAGGTCATCAAGTTTAACAGCCAGTGTCTGTACCTGACAAGCCATACCACAGGCCTCTCTATAACATGAGAGCGGGAAGTCTCATAAATTAACAGACAAAATAGGGAAGGGGATAGTCTTATGGACTGGCAGGATTTACAATTTAGTGGTGTATTCAAATATCATGCAGGTATGTCTAAAAATCATTAACAAAAATGAGGATTGTAATATTCATGTTGTGAAAAAAAAATAGTTGCATTGGAGTTAAATATCTGGAAACATTAAATAAGAATTACATGCTTATATGCTTAGGGGAGATAATTTAATGTACAATATACATTAATACCTATGTACTAAATAAATGTATGGACAGGAAGTAGTTTAATGAGAATATCAGCTTTGGGTGTTGACGGTTGAGAATAGTCTTCCTTCTTGATGCCCTGAGAAGGTATTATTCCATAACTGGTTTACAAGACCAGAAGTCATTCCTATGAGACTACTGAAGGGAGGAACAAAATAGGGCAATGGGAGCAGGAGACAAAACTGTCTCATTTTCTCTCATATGGACAATCTAAAATTTTTTGTTTTGTTTTCTTTGAGACAGGGTTTCTCTGTGTAGCCATGGCTGTCCTGGACTCATTTTGTAGACCAGGTTGGCCTTGAACTCACAGAGATCTGCCTGCCTCTGCCTCCCGAGTGCTGGGATTAAAGGTGTGTGCCATCATGCCCGGCGACAATCTAGAATTTTAAAAAGTGTGTATTTGTCTGCAAGCAGAAATTGGACTATCAGAAGGGAAGAAGGGGATCAGTGAGAGAGAACAGGGCGATGGAGGCTGCACAAAGTACCACAAAATACATGTATAAAATTGTCTTTTTTTGTTGTTTTGTTTTTTTGAGACAGGGTTGCTCTAACAGCTCTGGCTGTCCTGGACTCTTTGTAGACCAGGCTGGCCTCGAACTCACAGAGATCCGCCTGCCTCTGCCTCCCAAGTGCTGGAACTAAAGGCGTGCGCCACTATGCCCGGCTATAAAATTGTCTTAATGAAACTCATTATGTTGTACACTAAAAGCATTACTAAAAATGGGCAGAGAGCAGGGTGTACTCCCTTGGGCCCAGATCCCCCCTCCTTTTTTTTGAAGACAGAGTCTCATTATCCAGTCCCAGCTGGCCTGGAGCACCCTATGGAGACCAAGATGCCCTCAAAACTCAGAGATCTGTCTGCTTCTACCTAATGCTGAGTTAAATGACCCATGACATATACCTGCATGGTCATGCCCAGATTTTTTGTTTTGTTTTGTTTTTTTGAGACAGGACTACTACTCTGTGTAGTCCTGGCTGTCCTGGAACTCACCTTGTAGACCAGGCTAGCTTCAAACTCAGAGATCCACCTGCCTCTGCCTCTGCCTCCAGAGTGCTGGGCTTTAAAGGCGTGTGCCACCACACCAGGCTCAGGCCCAGATTCTTTAGCCTATATGCCTCATCTCAATGCATTTATACATGCTCTGATAGTTATTACAATGTCATACTGCATCAGATATTTTTCTTAACTCCATATAAAGACTAACAGAAGTGGGAGAATCTGGATTTTAACAGTAGCTATAAAGAAGGGATGATTAAAACAACTAAAAACTAACACATACCTGATTTCGAAGAGGCTGCTGCTGTGATGGCCGATCCCTGTGTGTGTGGCTTTCTCGGGT
This sequence comes from Lophiomys imhausi, assembly GCA_907164525.1. Classification (NCBI taxonomy): domain Eukaryota; kingdom Metazoa; phylum Chordata; class Mammalia; order Rodentia; family Muridae; genus Lophiomys; species Lophiomys imhausi. Next base: position 2,758,251 of record CAJQZJ010000335.1, on the reverse strand, counting down.
TATTGCAGATGCACCAGAATCTACATGAACTGATCCTACTGGAGTAGGCTAGAAAAAATGAAAGTAAAATGCACCAGAATCTACATGAACTGATCCTACTAGAGTAGGCTAAAAAATGAAAGTAAACATCAAATGGGTAGCCTGGTGTGGTGGTGCATGCCTTTAATCCCAGCACTCCAGAGGCAGAGACAGGCAGATCTCTGTGAGTTTGAGGCCAGCCTGGTCTACACAGTGAGTTCCAGGACAGTCAAAGTTACAGAGTGAGACCCTGTCTCAAAAAACTCCCCAAAAAAGTCAAATGGGGAAAACAAGTTTAATGTAATAGCTCTGAAAAGGGCAGCAGCATGCTAACTCTTATAGACTCAGAATCAGTCTTTTCCTTTTCTTAAAAAATTTTTAAAGTTTATTTTTATGTGTGTGGTGTTTGGCCTGCAGGTATGTGTGCACCACATGCTTACAGTGCTTGAGGAGGCCAGAAGAGGATGTCAGATTCTCTAGAACTGGAGTTACAAACAATTGTGAGCTGCCAGGTGGGTGCTGGGAATTGAACCTAGGTTATCTGGAAGAGCAACCAATGCTTTGAACTGATAAGCTATCTTTCCAGTCCCCACTGCTTTTCTTTCAAGTCATCTTATTTTCCCATGTTTGGTCATTTGCAGAAGGGAAGGTATTCTGATCCTCCATAGTCCATTTGAAAGTAGGCAACCTTAGAAAGTAAATAACTCTTCTACAGCATATCTGTCAGCACAGTGTCTGATGCTGTGGACTCCTGGCCAGAATGGTAAGTCAAGGTTTCCTATAGTGCTGGATGGGTTCTACTCCCACAGAAGTCAAATTCCTCTACAGCATAGATAGGGCTAAGCTGTGAATCATTCAAAACAAATGTTTAAAAGATTGGCTTAAATTTTTTTAAAGATTTTTATTTATTATTATGTATACAGTGTTCTGTCTACATGTATGCCTGCAGGCAAGAAGAGGGCACCAGATCCCATTATAGATGGTTGTGAGCCACCATGTGGTTGCTGGGAATTGAACTCAGGACCTTTGGAAGAACAGCCAGTGCTCTTAACCTCTGAACCATCTCTACAGTCCTGGTTTAAATTCTAGAATCTCAAGATATACATTCAAATCTTTGAAGATTTATTTTATGTATATAAGTGTTTACCTAAATATGTATATGAACACTGTATGTGTGTCTGGTGCCCACAGAGCAGAAGAGGGCAATGAATCCCCTTGAACTGGAGTTATAGATGGTTATCAGGTGCCATTCTGGGAACTGAACCTGGGTCCTCTGTAAGAACAGCAAGTGCTCTTTACCTGCTGAGCCATTCCTCCAGCCCCCACAAATCACAATGCAAAAAATATATAACTCATTGGTCTAAGGGCAGCATCCCAGAGTATTACTTGGAAATAGTTGGTAAATGTAAGCAGTTTCCCCTCAAAGATTTAAGCAGAAGGACTGGCAAGTAAAAAGATGGGGTGGTAGTGGTCTGAGAATTTTTTGTTTTGTTTTTCGAGATGGGGTTTCTCTGTATAACAACTCTGGCTATCCTTGACTCACTTTGTAGCCCAGGCTGGCCTCAAACTCACAGAGATCCACCTGCCTCCGCCTCCCAAGTGCTGGGATTAAAGGCGTGCGCCACCACCACCCAGCTGAGAATTTTTAAAAAATAATACTTACAATAGGCCTTCCAGCCCAGTCATAGGCATAGTCAAAGATGTAGCCTTTCCGTTCAAACAGATCTGTGAAGAGGGTCCGTAAATACTCATAATCAGGCTTTTCAAAGAAGTCTAATCTCCTGACATATCGAAGGTAGGTTGCCATCTCCTCTGTTAAGAAAGAGGTAAAAAGCCATGCCTGTTAATTGAATGCCTCTCCAGAGGTTAAGCTCTGAGCTATACAAGAGATATCTGAATAGATTACTTAACATTAATGCTTTCTTTATGGACCACATAAAAGTGATACCTTCCTTCAGCTGAATAATAATAAAAAGAAATTTAAATGATCTGGCCAATACCTATTGGTATTTATAGATACAGTGACATTACCTACTTCAAAGTATCGGTCACACTGGCTGTATATTATCTTTTTAGCATCCTACCTGGGAAGTTCTCACAGAGAGCTTCAACGGGAGTATTCCTTTTGGTATCGCCGATTTTTTGATATCTCTCTTTTAATGTATCAGCCTGAAGAAAGTAAAGAAAGAAAATTACCTTGAAAAACATACTAAGTAAATAAGTTTAATTATGTTCTCAGACACTAAGGCTATAGTCTTTTTTAAGATTTTATTTTCAATTATGTGCATATATGTATGTATCTGTATGTGGCATGTGCCCAAGGGGATCAGTAGAGGATGCTAGTTCCCTGCAGCTAGAGTTACAGGTAGATATGAGCTAAATGATGTGGGTGCTAGGAAATGAACTTGGGTGCTCTATAAAAACAGTGCATGCTCTTAAACCATTGAATCATCTCTCTAGTCGCCACAATAGCTACTTTCATTCAATTTGGTGAGATTTGTTAGTGGACCTCCTTTTTTTTTTTTCTTTAACAAATAAGAATGATGGCTGGGCGTGGTGGCACACACCTTTAATCCCAGCACTCGGGAAGCAGAGACAGGCAGATCTCTCTGTGAGTTCAAGGACAGCCTGGTCTACAGAATGAGTTCCAGGACAGCCAGGGCTGCTACACAGAAAAACTCTGTCTCCAAAAAACCTTAAAAAAAAAAAAAGAAAAGAAAAAGAATATACAGACATGCATTAGATATATACAAAACTCTGCTGAGCTCTAGAAAGTTTCACTTGCAAATATGTTTAGTAATCTCAAATGAGATGGAGAGACAGGGTTAGAAAACAAAAACATCATACAGTAGTATTTTAAAAAACTGCAGCAGCTTAGAAAACTTCAATGGCCACCTAAGAGTTCAATAGTGACTCAGCCCTTCATCCTCTAAAGTCAGTTCCAGTGTCTGATAATGGCAAAATAGATGCATATACTAGTATTCTGTTGACATAACAAAGAATATATTTTCTCAGATGAAGTCACATATTTTTGTGAACTTTTCTGTAGTTAGTAATTCATCTTACTATTTCAAAGGAGAGAAAACTACATATACATATACACTGTCAAGTTGAAAAGAACAGAATAAGAAGTGAGAAAAATACTTAAATAATGTTTCCAAAGGATATAGATTAGTGACAGGGAAACCAAGCAACAGATAAAACCTTTGCACACATAATAAGTTCCCTGCAGAACAGGCATTGCTAACAAATGAGTGGCTGCCAGGGGCTCAAAGCAGTCCAAACACAGCCAGCCTGCTTCATCCAGAATTAAGTAACAGTGAGGAAAAGTAAGTTGGACTGATTCTATGTCCACTACTACCACTAAAATGGGTCTCATAGTCCACGAGAGTTCCAAGCAAGTAACAAAGCAATATACTAATCAAGTGTTTGGCATTGTGACCAGCAAGTAGGATGTGTAGCTATCTGTAACATGTCACTCACTATCAGTGAGAAGATACACACGACTGGATGATTATAGACAAGAGATGTTAGGAGAAAAATAGAAGAAAAAAAATTTTGGGGGGGGAATAGGAGGCTCCGGCTGTGGCTCAGAGAAAGAACATTTGCCTAGCATATACAAGGCACTATATTCAATCAGGAGAATGGATGGGTGTGGGAACCATGTCCTAGAAAGCATAAGAAAATGGATTATTCTGCCCACCTGGAGTAAGGAGGCATAGGAGTATCTCAAATTACAGATTAATATTCTTTCCATACTAATATATTGAAATAAATCACAACTAAAAATGTACCTTATATATGACTATATAAAGGGCCTTGGGAAGGGTTAGGAGCAAGCTTAAATTTCCTAGAAACAGCCACAGAGTAATTATAATGTTCATAACTGTGTATTAATTGTGTTAAGAGTTTACTCACAGGCACTGTACAGCATCTACTGAAAGAAAGTGACTAAAACTTACGTTTGCAAGAAATGGCTATTATTTGAAAAGTTACTTATTCAATAATGTATTTGAACGGCAATGTTAAGCCTGAATTTTTTTCCTGCAATTTTAGTTAAGGTGAGTCCACTGCATATGTAGGATTAATAAATATTTTCCAGTTCTCCGTAGGAGCCTGAAAAAACCCTGCTGGCTTTTTTGGTAAATGTGTAGCAGCTGCTATCATCAATTTATTTTAAAATTTCCCTGATACCCAGGGAACACTCCTCCTGCTACATAATGATAGTGGAGGAGGGACACCAACATGTAAGAAAAATAGCACTGCCACGGTTGGGAGAGGATGAGAGGAAGGATTATGAAAACCCAAACACAAAGAGGCAAAGATTAAGGTAAGAATGTGAACAAACTGGAGCTCCCAAAGCCCAGGTGAACATTTACGATGTGGACTAATGTCACTAAACCCGACTTTTCATCTCTGAAATCAACCTTCTCCCTTTGTGCTTTTTAGAGACACAATAGCAGCCCTTTCATTAGCAAGTGAGCAGACAGAAAGCACTCTCAAGGATACCTTGAGTCCTTGCCAGGGTAGGCTGCCACGAAGGAAGTACATGAACATATGGCCTAGGGCTTCCAAATCATCCCGCCGACTCTGCTCTAAGAGGGAAGACAGACCACACACATTAGGTTTGTAGTTATTAAAGCAGAAAGAGCTTCAAAACCAAGCAGTCCCTCCTGAAGCCCTTCTGCTCTGGAAAGGTTCTGCTTACTAATCTTTGTATACCTAAACCAGGAATAATATTTTTTGATCAAACTGAAAAACAGTAGGTGGCTTTCCTTTGTTGCTAATAAGTAAATAGCAAATAAAGAGTAAATTCTACATTAAAACCAAGGTCCAATGCTAGGCGGTGGGGAAACTTAAATTTCCTAGATATTGGATTGTTGGACTCCTTACTCAACATTGTCACCTGTCTGAAAGTGAGATAATACATAAACAAAACAGGACTTGTACTGTAGGAGTTACAGTTACCTTTTGGTTACCATAAGGGAAACTGAGCAGCTGTCTGAAGAGTTGAAGCTACTTTAAAATAGTCTACTTTAGTTAGGCCTGCAAAGATACAAGTTGGAGAATGTCTAGCACACAGGTAGCAACTTTTTTTTTTTTTTACCATCAGAGTTTCTCTGTGTAGTGCTGTCTGTCTTTCTGCAGACCAGACTGGCCTTGAACTCACAGAGATCCACTTGCTTCTGCCTGAGCCCTGGGATTAAAGGTGTGGCCTACCACCTTCCCCAGCATGTTTAGCAATTTTAATTCATCACAAAAAATTAACACTTTAGTTTCAAGTCAGCAGAGAACAATGTATCACTTCTTGGTTAACATCCCACTTGTACCATGCATCCCATAACCACCTTAAAAAACTCAGCAAAAGCCAGGCATGGTGGTGCACGCCTTTAATCCCAGCACTTGGGAGGCAGAGGCAGGCGGATCTTTGTGAGTTCGAGGCTGGCCTGGTCTACAAAGCAAGTCTAGGAAAGCCAGAGCTGTTACACAGAGAAACCCTGTCTCAAAAAAAAAAAAACCCAAAACAAACAAACAAACAAAACTCAGCAAGTTTAGCATTGTCCTCTATGGATACACAAAACAAGTTGCTATCCTTTGAACTTGACCAAAACAAGTTGCTAAGTTTTCTCTCCTTGAAATAGTAAGATGAATTACTAACTGCAGAAAAGTTCACAAAAATATGTGACTTCATCTGAGAAAACATATTGTCAGATGTCAACTGAATACTAGTATAGGCATCTACTTTGAACCTACCAGTTATGGCTCATCACAGACATCTTATTTATTATTTATTGCTCTTCTTTTATAGAACTAGGGATTCACATAGCACAAGATGGCCTCAAATCTGCTGGATAGCACAGGATGATTCTCCTGCCTCTACTTCTCAAGTGTTAAAAATTACAGGCATGATTTATATGTTTACTTTTTGTTTTGGCCAAGTTTAGAGCTTCACCAAAAAAGATTACAGCTGGGTTTGGTGATGTATACCTTCAGCCCTAAAGAGGAAGAGGCAGATGATCTCTGTGAGTTTAAGGTCAGCTTGGGCTACATGAGACTCTAACTGAAAAAGATAAGGAGGGAGAGTACATAAGGATCACTAAGAGACTACCTCGAACCTGTTTTTTTTTTTTTTTTTTTAAAGACAGGCTGGCCTAAAACTCATGATCCTTACACCTCAGCCTCCCAACTGTTGGTATTGCAGGAATGTATAACATCACTTTGCTAAGCATCACCTTCCACTTGATTCTGATTTTTAAAAATTTATTTCATTGTACAATCTGATTGTGGCTACCTCCCTCCCAGTTCCTTGATTCTAATTTTCTGAGCAGAAAGTAAAATCCAAGATTGTCATCTAGGCTAGCCACAGACTAACTAAAAGTACAGCATAACATGTGTAACTGCTGCCTCAAATTATGGGAAACTTGCACACAAAAAAAATTAGTAGTAATACCATATCATGGTCAAAATCTCACAGGTATGGAGGAAATAGGCCCTAAGCAGGGAACCTATTATTGTTTTTTGCTAAAGACATGTCATTCTGGCTTCTAAATATTTATGTTTAGACCCATATATTAGTACTATTCTCAACTTTTGACAAAAAAGTTTTTGAGAAACTCATAACTTTCAAAGTTTTGAGAATAAGTGACTGCTGAGTGCTTCCTCTTTAATGGGACATCTCTACCATCCAGCAAGATTCAAGGACCATCAAGGAACATGTGGAAAGAATGAAGCGGTTGGAACATGGGGAAGAATGCTATGAAAAATGCTCTTTTGGATATAAAATGGCCACTGTACTCATGAATTTACAGCAGCTAGTTACCTGCAGAGGATCAAGCCAGTCAAAAATTCCAACATAGGTGGGGGAGATGCTCACGAGGCTCCACCCTCAGCTGAAGAGTGACTGGCAACTGATGGTGCTGGAGGAAGAGGGAAGTAATTTTATCTTTTATCTTTGGGATGCCATGCTCATGAAGGCATCACTAATGGACTCAGTGGGTTATTTAAAAGAGGAAGAGGAGGGAGATGAAGGTGAGAGGAGCATGTATTGGAGGAGGTCCAGTAGGAGTTGGGAGGTTAATAATATAAGGATAGACTCTTACACACACACACAATTGTTGAATAAACAGGAAGTATTTTTAACAAAAAATGAATAGTACTCTACAGGGTAGATGAAATAATTCAACTTAAAAACTTTTATTCTTAGATCCCCTATACAAATATAGAGGATAGGTAACTTGGTCTTCATACAGATCCCTTAGCAAGTAGGAGTGGGGTGGTCTCAGTCAAGGACTTTGTTACCTGTTAGTGAGACACTTTGCCCTAATTATGCTGCCATGTCGGGGCCCCAGAGCAAGAGGAAGCTCTTAGCCCTCATGTGACTGATGAATTGAGGGGGGTTGATATGTGGGGGTCCCCATACTAAGAGGATAGGTGGGAGAAGGGGTAGAAGGTGGGATGGTGGGGCTGGGAGAGGAGGGAGGGGGCTGTGATCGAGATGTAACTTGGATTAATAAATAAATGTAAAACAACGAAACACTTTTATTCTATCACACACATGCACATATCATTGTACTTTGCTACTACTTCATGTCTGTCTTCCAAATGCTCTTTCTATCCCCATATACCTTCCAGGTTATTGTTTTCATCTCAGGGGACCTCCTTCTGAAAAGGCAATTTTGTAAATAGTACTGTAATGGAAGGGTGATTTTCCTTGATTTTTTTTGTTTTTGAGGGAGATGTCTCATTTGGCAGTCCAGCCTGGAACTCACTTGAAGCTCAGGCAAGCCTTGAACGTTTGGTGAGCCTCCTGCCTCCTGCTTATAAAACACTGGGAATACAGAAATGGGCTACTATGACTGACAAGAAAGGTTTTGAAAAGGCAGTTTCTAGAAAAACAAAAAGGAGTCACCCATGACTGTGGCATAATTCTGTAGTGAAGGGTCTGCCTCGAATGAATAGGTCCTGGGTTAAAAATGTCTAGTATTAAAAGAAGGAGCCAGGTGTGGTGGTGTTAGGACCAAACTCACTTGACCAAATTTTAGCCAGGCTTCAGTAGGCCCTGAGCTGCAGGTCAGCTTGCCCCAGAATCTATCACGTACCACCTCCCAGGGCTTGGAAGCCCTAGCCATTACCAGGAGGCAAAGTTGCTGCCGGTTCCCAGAGCAACAGGGAGAACAACAGAAACCCCAGGTTACCAACAGTCATGAGTTTGGAAATCCCCACCTGGTTTCCTAGGTCACCTATGCTAGCCAATCACAGTACTGTTGCTTGATGATGTTCGATTCTCCTTGCTGAAACGTATTTAACCTGAACTGAAATTCTGTTCAGGGTCCCCTCCTTTTACTTGCATGGAGAAGCTTTGAGGGTAACCTCAGCATGCTGATTAATAAAATCCTCTTGCGTTTTGCAACATTCTGGAGTTCCTGGTGATTCCTTGGTCGTCCCACATCTGGGTTCAGGAATCCATTTCTTGACCTTTACAGTGGCATGTGCCTTTAATCCCAGCACTTGGGAGGCAGAGGCAGGTGAATCTCTGTGAGTTCAAGGCCAGCCTGGTCTAAAAAATGAGTCCAGGACAGCCAGAGCTACACAGAGAAGCCCTGTCTCAGAGAGAGAGAGAGAGAGAGAGAGAGAGAGAGAGAGAGAGAGAGAGAGGGGGAGGAAGAGGAGGAAGAGGAGGAGGAGAAGGGAGAAAAAGTCTTGAAAAGAATGAAATAAAACAGCAAGCTCTCCAGACACTTTTATCTACATGGGTTGTCTGAAATTTGCAATAAAATATTACATATGATTGAAAATAAGTAGTCAGGCAAAATGTTTGCTAATAGAACATAAGAAATAGGGACAAAAACAGAGTATGTGAGGTGAGCAGAGGAGAAAAGGAAAACAAAGCAGGAGAGTCTCATACAGTGTCACACCTCTCCATTTTACATCTGCTTCCTGTATGTAACAGGAAGCCTCCTCTTGATAATAAAAATTCCCTAGAGAAATGCTTGAACTGTAGCTAAGTGACCACTAGAGGGCGAGCTCTCCACAGATTTAAAGTTTTTCAAACACTTCTTTAAAAAAAGTGGGGGTCAGGGCTGGATAGAGGGCTCAGAGCACTGGCTGCTCTTACAAAGGACCAGAGTTCAAATCTCAGAACCCATATGGCAGCTCATAGTTGTCTGTACTTGCCGGGAGTGGTGGCGCATGCCTTTAATCCTAGTACCTGGGAGGCAAGGGGAGGCAGATTTCTGAGTTCAAGGCCAGCCTGGTCTACAGAGTGAGTTCCAGGACAGCCAGTGCTATACAAAGAGATACTATCTCAAAACACAATGACGACAGTAATAACAAAAGAAAATCAGTATGTGGTTTCTCCATACTTGTTTGGACACTCTGCACTTGTTTAATTCACTAATTCAACAGGTCCTCCTCACTTTTTCATAGTATTTTTGTTTTCAAAGAAGGGTTTCACTACTAAATAGTACAAGGAAATGAACAAGACACAAACATCTTTAACATGATAGAGGCTCATTTTTAGCTCTTAAGAAAGATGTGCTTGCTTTAAACGCACAACATTCCAATTTTAGACTAAATATATTTTGTTTAATGAAAAATAGTATTCTATAATTTTAGTCATTAAATAACACATGGTGGGCTATCTCATTCAGCCCTTAATCAGTGGGAGGTGGCTCGTCTGATGCAAGGTAGAAAGCCTTTTCCTTTGCTTGCTTCCATCACAAAATGAAAAGCAATTCTCTGAGTTACTTGACAACACATTTCCCAGGGTCTCTCTCCTTCATTACAACTTACAAAATATAATATATTTCAAAACCAACAACATTAGATACCCTATGGAAACTTCTCTAGTGTGACACTTGTGATAGAGTTTGTGAGTTTATTTTGTTTAAGACATGGTCTCACTAGGTAGCCCCAGCTGGCCTGGAACTTGCTATACTGATGTGGTGGGTCTTGAACTCATAGACTCACCTGCCTCTGCCTCCAGACTGCTGAGATTAAACATATGCACTACCATAACCAATATTGAGTTCAAGGCTACATAAATCCCTGTCTCAAACACACAAACATACACACATACATGTATGCACATGTAAAAGAGAGAGAGAAAAGCAAGCAAGCATTCTTTACAATATGGAGAGAATAAACAAAATGTCAAGACACATTAGATTTGACCTGAAGAACACTTGGACCTCGTGAAAACTAACTCTGGAGATAATTCCAATGGAATGGCAGCACACCAAGATGATGAAGTACTGTACTATCACACAGGGTAGATGCTCAAAACATACTGTATAGAACAATAAAGATAATCACTAGGTGGAATGACCCACTAGGCTAAACATTCTATCTATATCATATTTTGTCTGTGAACCATGTGTGTTCCTGGCCCCAAAGATTTCAGAACAGATCAGATCCCATGGAACTAGAGTTACAGATGGTTATGAGCTGCCATGTGGGTGTTGGGAATGAAACCTGGTCCTCTGGAAGAGCAGCCAGTGCTCTTAACTACTGAGCCATCTCTTCAACCCCCTAATTCCCATTCAGTGAACCCTCTTCACTAACACAGGCACTAGTCTAATGTCCTCCTTTTGCCTGCTTATATATCATGTCATACACATGTAAATACAAGTCTCATTACTAAACTCACTCAAATACTACTATTATGTTGCAATAACTCAAGTTCTTAAACTGCTGAGGAATGAAGCATCAGAAAACACAGTATTAAGGTATTTGGGGACATTACTACCTTACCATTTCAATCTCAAATACAAAAAAAGTCACTTACCTTATGATGCAACAAATGGCACAAGTTGTAATGCACAATGTAATGCACAATAAAGTGCTATTGGAAAAGAAAGTTGTTCATATAACTTGCCCTTGTAAACACACCTTTTCCCAGATGCGTGTTGATAGACATGTATCGTGCAGTTCCAGTTAAGCTTTTGTGCTCTCTGTAAGGTATGTGTTTTTTTGGTTTCAGGATCAATGTATTCCTTGGCCAGTCCAAAGTCTATAATGTGTATTACATGCTCTTTTTTATTGCCTTGTCGGCCAATCAAGAAATTCTCTGGTTTGACATCTCGGTAAATGAGATTTTTCGAGTGTACATATTCCATTCGAGAAAGCTAAAAGAAAGAAAAAAAAAAGAAAATAATTTGAAATAAGCATATCGGAGGGGGTAAATCCAAAATACTTTTTTTTTTTTTTTTTGGAGACAGGTTTTTGTTTAAGTAGCTTGACTGTCCTGGAACTCACAGAGATCTGCCTGCCTCTGCCTCCCAAGTGCTGGGCTCAAAGACATGTGCTACTATGCCTGGCCCAAAATATTTCTTTTTAAAATTATGTTTGCTTTTTATTTATTTGTGTGTGTGCTCGTGCACAGGTACATTCATGAGCATGTGCATGTTAGTCAGATGATACCTTGTAAATTCTCTCTACTGTGTGTGTGAATGTATACACTCATGTTTATGCATGTGTCCACATTCATGGGCATGTGTGTCATGGTCATAAGATAACTTGTAGAAGTCATTTCTTTCTACCATGTGGATCTGAGGGCTAAACTTAGATTGTCTGACTTGATGGCAAGTGCCTTTACCTGCTAAGTCATTTTTCTGATCCCCAACCCCGCCCCCAGTTTTTTCCCTAGTTTTATTCTTTCTTTCCCATTGATCGATATTACTCTGCTTGCTGGCTAGGCTAGGCTCTTCTAAGTAGCTGCCACTACAGATATGCAACTGCGCCTGGCTCAGCATAAGGTTTCTGAAACTAAAATTAAAACTAATTTCTTGGTTGGTTTGCACACTGGATGTGGTGGTGGTGCATGTCTTTAATCCCAGATGAATTTCCATGAGTTCAATGTCAGCATGGTCTATATAAGAAAGTTCCAGGCCAGTCAGGGCTAAAGAGTAAGACCTTGTCTCCAAAAATAAAATAACAACAAAAAAATCCACTCTTATTTATCTCCCACTTTATTGACTTATAAGTTAAGACTACATTTTAAGCTTTGTTTTATAATTTTATTAGTGTATATGTATGTGTGCCTTCCTAAGTTTACATACCAATTGTGTACATGTGCCCACAAGAACAGAGGCTGTCAGATTCCCTGGAATTGGAGTTACAGGCAGTGTTAGCATGATGTAGGTGGTGGGAACCAAAATTAGGTTTTCTGCAAAGGCAGTTACTGCCTTTAACTGCTGAGTCTATCCTCAGCACTCCCTCATCCCCAAATATTTTTTGTTATAAATATATTAACAACTATTAAGATAAGTAGAAAAAAAAAAGAGACATCCCAATTTGGCTAAGGCGGTAGGTAATACTTTTACTTTACATATTATGACTTGCAAATGTGCCCTCTGAGACAGATGCCACTGCTACCTCACTTCTTGCCCACACTTTCTACTGTCAGCTGCTCACGACTCTCTAACCTCAATCTTGGTATTGCAGAAATAAGAAAGCAGGGGCTCAGTGAAATTAATGCTAGCCTGACATCAGACAGCTGGCTTGCAGCAAGAGGTGAACACACATTCCAGTGACCACAGCTCAAAATAAGTAACTGTAACATTTGTCAAGCTTCATAAATAATTCTATCCATAAAGCATATTTACCTACCATTGAAAGGAAGGCTTCAATACTTGGAGTTTGGTCAATTTTTAAGTATTTCTCAATTGCTATTGGCTAATGGTGAGACCATCACTACTTAAAGTGAGTTAAGATGTACTTGAAGGCTATGGTGCAGTGGTGGTACACAGCCATCTTAGCACTCAGGAGGCTGAAGCAAGAAGATCTAAAGTTCAAAGCCAGTCTAAGCTGGTGAGATAATACCTCAAAAGAAAATGAAACAGAAGACCCAGTATTTGAATTCTTCCCTTGAGGGTCTAAAAAATTTCTCAAAGAGACTGTTCTAATTGCTTAAGCTGGAACTAGTGTATAATTTGGCTGCAAAGCTTCTTGGTCAGCCCATAAGTATATAATATGCCAGAGAATGAAACCTCTCAGTCACATGACTTTGAATGAAGGTTAGTACAATGGACAGTACCTTCAATCTTTTCTAGTTTTCAATGGTGAGAGGGGGGCATGATAAAAGCTTATAGCTATGTGCCTAAGACCTAGAAATAAAATGCTGAAGCAATTACTTAAATTGGCACAACTCTACGTATTCGTCCTCTTTTTCCCTAATGTAAATTATATTCCTCCACTTCAGTTACAGGAATGGTTTTGCTTCAAGGTGCAAATTCATAAAATAGAGCAAACTTCAGATACACTGACTTCTCTCAGTTAACCCTTTTTTTAAGCCTCTAAGTTGTGTGACTAAGAACTTGCCTTAGTTGTCTGGCATATTACATACTGGCCAAGAGGCTTTCTGGCCAAATTATACATAGGAACCAGCTAAAACAGAAGTTGTAACAGTTCCTTTCCGAAGTCTGCTAGATCCTTCTAGAATGCCGTTAAGTCTGTGAAAACTAACTCACCAGATGTCACTGTAGCTGACACAACACTGAAAGGCCCATAGGGAGGTGAGCAATTTATCTATTCATCTTCTAGAGCAGCACACCAACTTACCAACTGGATGGCTATCATTAACACCGTCTTCAAAGTAAATGTTCGGTCACAGAGGTCAAACAAGTCCTCCAAGCTAGGGCCAAGGAGCTCCAGCACCATGGCATTGTACTTCCCACATGGCCCAAAGTAATACACCTGTGGGAGGCCTTCACCTGAAAGCAGAGGGGGAAATGGGGTACAGAGTAGGAGACGTAACCAAAACATAAGACAACTGCATTAGCAATGAATGTAATACAAAGTGTAATCTGTAAGATTTCAATTTCCTTTCACAGTCCCTCCTGGAAAATTTAAACTGAGTATAATAGCTTCAATGGGAACCATTGCAGGGTGGAAAAAGCTAAGTCATTGCACAATATGTTCAAAGCAGCAGTTATTTAATACCAGAGTGCCAAAGGCATTTCCACCACTATAAAAAAGAAAATGGTCCCTGATCCATTATTGGTTCAGAGTGTAAACTATTCTTCCCAAAGGATGTCAAAGTGCAGTATCATAAAAGGTTCAAAGGAAGCCTCATTGAGCTCAAACCCAGGCTAACAAACCTTGTTATATTAGCTGGATTCATTAGCACTCCCAGGGCTTACTGTTCAAGCCAAAGGAGTTATTTGCAACTGCTGCCCCCCTGGAGAATTGAGATTGAAGAGGCTAGGTCAAAGAGGGGCAGCCTGGCCCTAGGCCAGCACAACTGGCTTTCTTCTCACACAGAATCTCTGTAGGGCTTTATTTTCTTTCAGCTAGGATCAGCAGACACTTAGCATTTGGTTGCTGTTAAATAATTATGAAAGAAAAGGGGGAAACTAAAATCTCAAAAAGCTGCATTTTTCACAAATTTGAAATTAATAGATAAGTAAAACTAAAAAAAATCAGGGTTTTCTCACCTAAATAGCAACTTGTAAATGAAATACTCTTTACTGTGAGTCATAAAAACAAGGTATTTAGTAAATGTTTATAAAATGGTACCAACAACAGTGGGTATATAGAAAGTTGCAAAACACTAAGAAAATTATTTCATCGAATCTAGCAGCAACATTTCCACCCTGCACATATATGTGTATTAGCCTACAGTTATGTATGCTATAGATTACAACTGCTTCTCCTACCAAGTTTAAGAAAATACAATTTGAGCCAGGCGTGGTAGTGCACTCCGGAGTCAGAGGCAGGTGGATCTCCTTGAGTTCAAGGGGATCTGACACCCTCATATAGACATACATGTAGGCAAAACACCAATGCACGTGAATTAAAAAACAAACAAATAAATAAAAAAGAATTATTTTGAGGGCTGGAAAGATGGTTCAGCCATTAAAGTCTAGGCTTACAACCAAAAATTAATAGATTTTTATTTATGTGGAGCTGTATATGGATGCCATGTGTATACAGGTGCCCATGGTGGCTAGAAGAGGGTATCAGATGCCCTGGAGCTGGAGTAACAGGTAGATATGAGTTGGGGGTGCTGGAAACTGAGCCCTGGTCCTCTGGAAAAGCAGGAAGAGTTCCTCACAACTGAGCTGTCTTGTCTCTCCAGCCACCATTCTTTTCTAATTTATATGGATGAAACAGACAGAAACAATGCACATCTAACCATCTCTTCTCCAGGGAAAGCCTTATGTATCTGAGGTTACTGTGATTCACTGCCACGAGGTATTATACATATTAGCTATGTTATGTACTGCATTACTCTATCTTGTTCCTCTTAGATCCTAAACAATTTGAGTATTTCAATATGTTCATGGCTTGTCTGTATCATCTAATAAGGTACTCTTGGCTCCTACTAATTCTAGAGTTATTTTTATTCTATCTCCAAACAGAAACAGGATTTAAACTGAATTGTCTCCCCTACCCTGTTGCTCTGAAGTTGTTTTTCAGTTAATTTTAAACATACAAAGTTAACAGTTGTTTCCAATAAGTCTTGCTGAGAAATTCAATGTAGAACATTTTACCCAAGAGGCTAACTGTTTTTATCTTTTACATGATAGATGGAGTTTGGGGACATTTTAAATTATTCTGAACTTCATAGTTTTTGTCTTGTTTTTTTTTTTTTTACTCTCTCTAAAATTTTATTTTCTTAACGTTAGTACTAGATTCCTCAAAGCTAACTGTAGCAGGGTTAGTTGTCTGGCCAACATTCATTGCTTCTTTCTCCCTATTTACTAAAAGAACTTATTTTGGTGTATGAGTGTGTGTTTATGTGTGTGCAGTGCAGATATGTGTGCATATTTATGTGTAGGCCAGAATCAATCTCAGGTATTGTTCCTGTCTTTATCTTCCACGCACTGAGATTACAAGGGTGCACCACTGTGCCTGGCTTTTTAAATGGATACTGGATGGGGTATTCCATGTGGAGTAGTAATTAAAATGTAAGCTACCAGTGGTATGCAACTAGAACAATGTTCATCTGAAACATCCTTAAAACTTAAACAGAAACAGAAGAAGTGGCTTTGCTTTCCACCTTGTGAATTAGACTTTCTAGGAGTGGAGCAGAGGCAAACAGTGCTCTGTAAGTGCTGGGCAGGCCCAGCTAGAAACTGCACCTGGAGGGAAGAAATAGAAGGCATTGCTTTGTTTTATGACTACTACATTACCAGGACCCAGAAAACACAAACAAACCAGTTTCTACATAGTTCTTTCAGATTAGAACAACTAAACTTATTTGTCTATTCATTTGAGACCATGTCTCACTATATACACTTGAGACTGGCCTCAAACTTGCTATCTTTCTGCCTTAACTTCCTGACTATTGGCATTGCACGTGTTTCACTATGTCCAACTTGGACACAGTACCTTTTAAAGAAAAATAATTTTAAGGTTATTTAAAAGGCTTCCTAGAAATGAGAGCAGTGTTCTAGCCCAAGTTTCTTAGGCTATTACAAGAAATGGACTACCAAGTAGGAAAGTGTCTTAGGAGATGTAGTTGTGATTTAATAGAACTATCTGTATGAAGAGCTGCCTGTTTAAGTGTACCCTGTACCTGTGTATTTCACATAGTCCCATATTGTAGCAGCAGATCTCTGCTACTCTGGGTGGAGATTACCATACAGTAATGTTTACCCACCTCTGGGCTGAGTGCAAGTGAAAATTCTGAATCTTTCACTGCTTTGTACAGACATGTCCAACTCACTGTTAAATAAAATTTAAATTAACATTATGTTGTGAAATTCTTTAATAAGATCTGGGGTAATACAAGCTGTATACATGGCAAACAAGGCACTTCTTGTAAACAATTATAGAATTAGGATGGCAAGACTGAGCAAAGAACACATGCATTGGATTCTTTGATTATAGTTTATCAGAAACTAAAGTAGTTTTATAATCTCTCTCTGTCTCTTTTTTTTCTCTCTCTCTCTGAGGGATGCAGGGTCTCATTGTTGCCTAGGCTAAAGAACTCATTTTGGTTCAAGCTGACTTTGAACTTGAAATAAACTTCCTATATCTGTCTCTCTCGTACTAGGATGTCAGGCTTAAAAGCACCACATCAGGCTAGTTTTATAATCTCTCTTTTTTTTTTTTTTGGTTTTTCGAGACAGGGTTTTCTCTGTGTGGCCCTGGCTGTCCTGGAACTCACTCTGTAGACTATGCTGGCCTTGAACTCACAGAGATCCTGCCTGCCCCTATCTCCTGAGTGCTGGGATTAAAAGGTTGCGCCACCACACCCAGCAATTACAGACAGCTGTGAACTGCCATGTGGGTGCTGGGATTTGAACCCAGGTCCTTTGGAAGAGCAGCCAGTGCTCTTAAGCGCTGAGTCATCTCTCCAGCTTTATAATCTTTTATCTGTTCTAGAAGTATTGCATTCACAAGTGAGGCCTCCAATTAAATCAGCCAAAGGAATAGGAACAGTTTAATCATAGGTTGAATCCTCAACAAACCCAAAGTGCAAGACTACATATCACATCGTCCTGAGTATTTGCCCAGAAATGGCCTTTCCATTTAGCAATAGCATTTTCTTGTAAATCCTGTAAGCCATATGTCTCACACATATATTAAGTTACAACACCACAGCTAATTATCATAAATTTGAGTTAAAACTACCATACCAACATTAATTTATCATCCAAGCTGCTGCTATCTATAAAGATTCCATAATCCACTATGAACAGTTAACTACTCTAAGCAGAGATATTTTAAATGTACATCAGACTGAGGCCAGGAGGACAGCTGTGTTTAGCAGATGAGAACTGAAACAGAAGCACCTGAAGCTTTTGGTAATTTGCTCATATTACTACCTAATAATTAGCCCCAAATTCTTTTTTTTTTTTGGTTTTGTTTTGTTTTGTTTTGTTTTGTTTTTCAAGACAAGGTTTCTCTGTGTAGCTCCTGACTCACTCTGTAGACCGGGCTGGCCTTGAACTCACAGAGATCTGTCTGCCTCTACCTCCTGTGTGCTGGGATTAAAGGTGCGTGCCACCAAACAACCTAAATTGTCTAGCTGTGAAAAAAATTCTATCTACAATAAAATTCAGATATAAAACTAGTACTTCTATTAAAACTTTAATCTAGGTATGGTGCTCCATATCTATAGCTCCACCCACTCAAAGATGGAGACACAAGGACTGCTGTTGAGTTTGAGGCCAATGTGGGCTACATTTTTGTCTCAAAACAAACAGGTGAGAGTACTTGCTGTGGAAGCATAAGAATGAGTTCCTATGCCCAGATGGTGTTATGGGACATATGAAACAATGTAGTTTTATAACTTCTTCTTTTGGTAGGGGTGGTTTCATGGAGCCTAGACTAATGGGAAATTCATTTTGTAGCCCAGGCTGTCCTCAAACTCACAGTACCCACAGCTCTGTGAAGAATAGAAACAGGATTGCTGGGGCTGCCATCAGCTCAAGGTTCAGTAAAACGCCCTCCTCAAGGGATAAGGTGAAGGCCCTGGTGGGTATGTGTACATACATGTTATATAAAAGCACACAAATAGGCCAGGCGTGGTGGCGCACGCCTTTAATCCCACCACTCAGGAGGCAGGCAGATCTCTGTGAGTTCAAGGCTGCCTGGTCTACAACGTGAGTCTACAACAGTCAAGGATACACACAGAGAAACCCTGTCCAAAAAAAAAAACTAAAAAAAAAAAAAAAAAGGAGAGGGGGGAGGAATGTTTACTTTGTTTTAGAGGTTCCACTCCACAGCCACTTGGCCCAATGTTTTTGGGGCTTCTGGCAAGGCAAAACATCACAGCAGAAGCAAGTTGCTCATATCATGATGGCCAGTAAATGATGACAGGGGAAAAGGTAAATGTCTAATATCCCCTTTCAAAATGTGCCATCTCAAAAGGTTCTGCCAATAGCACATGAGCTGGTGTCCAAGCCTTTAAAACATGAGCCTCCGCACAACACTTCAGATCCAAATCTTTTTTTTCAAAACATTTATTTATTTATTATGTATACAGTATTTGCTCTACATATATGCCTGAGCACCAGATCTCAATGTAGATGGTTGTGAGCCACCATGTGGTTGCTGGGAATTGAACTCAGGACCTTTGGAAGAACAGTCAGTGCTCTTAACCTCTGAGCCCCAGATCCAAATCTTAACAGCATAAAAAGCAAAACTTCTGGAGTACTAAATCCTCTTTATTCTGTCTCTTGTCCTGGGATACATTCAACAGTTACTGCTCTGGTCTCATTACTTGGGGACCTAAGCTGAGAGGTACCTCCTGTCCAAATACTGGAGTTAACACTTTTTATGCTCAGTCATAAGTGTGTGTCTTTTTTGTTGTTGTTGTTGTTGTTAAATGTATCACTGATTTCAAAATCAGAAGACTCCTTCTTGCATTATTTGATTAATGTAACACTCAGAAAATCTCACCCACAGTATTATGTAAGACTACTATAATGCTTTGTAGTTTATATAGACTTTTAGTCATCCCATCAATTATATACAGGTATTTTTATTCCCCTTTTTATAGGTAATTGATCTGAAGTGACTTGCTCAGTGTTCTAAATCCTGACCTCTGCTTCTAAGTCTTGGTCTCAGGCTTTTCAGCTACATCACACATACTTATCTGTGGTTTAAATTAAGAGTGACACCATGAATTCTGAGTCACATTACCTTGCTAGGAACAAAATCACTACCATATAAGTAGACAAGCCTGCTGGGCGGTGGTGGCGCACGCCTTTAATCCCAGCACTTGGGAGGCAGAGGCAGGCAGATCTTTGTGAGTTTGAGGCCAGCCTGGTCTACAAAGCGAGTCCAGGACAGCCAGAGATATTCAGAGAAACCCTGTCTCGAAAAAAACAAAACAAAACAAAAAAATAAGTAGACAAGCCTTAATGACAGTCGAAAACCTGATGATTATTAGGTTGATGGAGTGTGTGTGTGTATGTATGTGTTTTCAAGACAGGGTTTCTTTGTGTAACAGCCCTGGCTGTCCTGGACTCGTTTCAAAGACCAGGCTAGTCTTGAACTCACAGAGATCCATCTGCCTCTGCCTCTAAGTGTTGGGATTAAATGTGTGTGCCACTGTGCCCACCTTAGGTTGACAGATTATTAATGCAAATGATGAAAATATTCTTGTTACAGATGCACAGTTAAGATTTCAGTGGAAAAGCTCTACATATTGTTTTAAAAATAAAGCTTTCAGCTATATGAGGTAGTCACATACCTATAATCTCAGCAAGCAGATTTCTGTAATTCTAGGTCAGCCTGGTCGACATGGCAAGTTACAGGCCAGCCGGGCTACACAGTAATATCCTGTCTCAAAAAAACCAATCAACCAAACACAAAATTCTACCAAGGAATCAATTTTCAAGTTAAGCCTAAAAGTTAAATACAATGTAGAACTTAAAAAAACCAACTTGACACATATTTAGAGTAATATAGAAAAAATATAAAGGCAGATAAGAATTTTATTCCCTGTGGGCCCATATTACAAATTGTTCCAAGAAGAGTCTCAATTGTAAAAAACAAGCTCATATAGTGTGGATGTGGTTGTGGCCAACAAAGCTCATGGTAAATTTTGGGTGCCATTAAAACACAGTACAATTTGGTTGTCAGTGCAGCAGTGTTAGAATTTAAGAGAGACTGAATGCCAGGCGGGGTAATGCATGTGTTTAATCCCAGCATTCAGGAGGCACAGGCAGGTGGATTTCTCTGAGTTTGAGGCCAGTCTGGTCTACAAATTGAGTCCAGGAAAGTCAGAGTTTGTTACACAGAGAAACCCTGTCTTGAAAAAAAAAAAGAGAGAGAAAGAGAGACTGATGGTGGCAAGACTTCCAGTGGAGGGAGTGGGACACCAACCCACCCACAAAACCCTTGACCCAAAACATGTCCTGTCTACAAGATATGCAGGAATAAAAGATGAACAGAAATTGAGGGAATGGCCAATCAATGACTGACCCACTTGAGACCTACCCCTGACACTATTAATGACACTCTGCTATCCTTGCAGACAGGAACATAACTCCATCTGAGAGGACTCATCCAGCAGATAATGGAAAGAGATGCAGAGACTCACAGCCAAACTAGGGTCAGGGAGTCTTGTGGAAGAGTTAGGGGAAGGATTGAGAGAGCTGGAGTGATCAAAGACACCCCAAGACCTACACAGCCAATTAACTTGGACGGGGGTGGGGGGTTCACAGAGACTGAACCACCAACCAAAGAACATGCATGGATTGATCCTTACATATATGAAGCTGATGGGCTACCTGGTCCTCAAGTGGATCCTCTAATGATTGGAACCAGGACTGTCTCTTACTTGGACTCTGTTGCCTCCCTTAGGATCCCATTTTCCTCACAGAGCTACCTTGTTTTGCCTCAGATGCGATTTGATGTGCCGGAGTGGGTTGGTACCAGGTAGGGGGTGGGTATGAGGGAAATAGGTGGGAGGGTGGGACTAGGAGGAGAGGAGGGAGTGGGGTTGTGATTGGGATGTAGAATAAACAAATTAATTAATTAATGGGGAAAAAGGAATGTGCAGGGATGAAATACAAGAGCTATTGTTGCAAACATCTGGGTTGAAGCAGCAGCTCAGTGGTAGAGTGCTTACCCATTGCTGCCTCTGTCTGATTCTCAGCACTGCAGAAACAAATGCACAGGCCTACAATGTGTCTCTCCTCTTCCCTCCCCCGCTTTTTTTTTTTATTTTTGTTTTTTTTAAACAGGGTTTTTCTAACAGCCCTGGCTGTCCTGGACTCTCTTTGTAGACCAGGCCGGCCTTGAACTCAGAGATCCGCCTGCCTCTGCCTCCTGAGTGCTGGGATTAAAGGAGTGCGCCACCACGCCCGGCTGCCTCTCCTCCCTTCTATATGCACTTGCTTGTCCTTCTATTTTGTGCCATGAATTGAAATTTTATGTCTTAAGCAGAAGATAAGCAGAAGCTTGCACCCATTCTCTTGATCATCCAGAAACATGAATTAAGTATTTTTTAAATATTTATTTATTTATTAATTATGTATACTCAACTCCAGGACAGCTAGGGCTACATAGAGAAATCCTGTCTTGGAAACCTGCCTCCCTGTTCCCCCACCCCAAAACAAAAAAAAAACAATTAGAAGAACAAAATATCCTATAGGCTAGTCAGGGAGGATGAACTAAAAGTGATATCAACTATAAAGTAAGAGGAAAATGAAATGAAAAGTTAAACCTGAGTTGGGCTTTTTTTAAAGCTGAAAAATGTAGAGGTGCAGCACTGGCAAACTCTTTTAGTGAATGGACTATAAATTACTTAAGAATTACAGAAAGAAATGACAGTAGAACTGATCACTTAATGTTAATAATGCATCTTTTGTGGAGGTTTTTGTTTTTCGAGACAGGGTCTCACTATGTATCCCTGGCTGTCCTGGAACCTGCTTTGCCGACCAGGATGGTCTTGAACTTAGAGATTCTCTTCCCTCTGCCTCCCCAGGACTGGGATTAAAGGTGTGCCCCACTGCACCCGGCTCCAAAAAATGCATCTTTTGTTGTTTTTTGTAAAGTATGCTTATAAATTCTTGTTCCAAAGATATAAGGGATTTAGGAAGCAAGTAAATTTCTATTTTGATAGTGGGTTCAAGGAATACCTATCTTATGTAGTTTTTAAAAACAAACAAAGAATCTTAAAACAGACAAAAAGATTCTTACTATCCCTTTGGCTGTCCTGAAACTGTCTATGTAGACCAAGCTGGCCTGAAACTCAAAGAGATCTGGCTGTCTTTACCACCTGATCACTGGGATTAAAGGTTTGCACTACTTAGCTTTATATAGTCTTGCTGGAATGAAAAGAAAATATTCTCTTACCAATAATACAGACTTGTGTTCCACAGTACTTGATAGCTTTTAGGATATTAAATATTAGCTCTCCTCTAAATAATTAACTTTCATGTACTATGATAAGGATGGGGAATGCCTGAAGGCTGTGTCAATCCTATGACAATCATTAAGCTTACTCTAGTCTTTAGTTTAGAATGAAACTTTTCCTAGTCTCAACTTCAAATATCCTCTAAGGCAGTGGTTCTCAACCTGTGGGTCATGACCTCTTTGGGGGTTGAACAACCCTTTCACAGAGGTTGTCTAAGACTATCAGAAATCATGAATATTTACATTATGATTCGTAACAGTAGCAAAATTACAATTACAAAATGGCAACAAAAATTTCATGATTGGGGGTCACCACAATATGAGAACTGTACTAAAGGGTCACAATATTAAAGGAAGGTTGAGATCCAATGCTCTAAGATTAGTCACTATGCCCTATTCAATGTCAAAAAGATGGCTTTGAGAATAAGGAAGAAAACACATAAGCAAACAGCTAAGATGATATTAAGACAGAACAATATCAACACACACAAATTACTGTTAAAGAGCAGAAAGTGGCACTAGAACCTCAACCACTGTACTTATCTGAAAAATGAGCCCTCACCACCAGGCTCTGATGACCAACTCACTCTTCTATATCTTTGCCTATGTAAGCACAGTAACAATTTTCTGGAACTAACCATAACCCTCCAATATAGTCACCTTATGCATACATAAGTTAATAGGGCTCATTTCCAGAACTTTACCTTCTGTTTCGATTGATTGTTTTTTTTGAGACAGGGTTTCTCTGTGCAGCTCTGGTTGTCTTGGAACTCTGTAGACCAGGCTGGCATTGAACTCAGAGATCCGCCTGCCTCTGCCTTCTGGGTGCTGGGATTAAAGGCATGTGCCACCACTTGCCAGCTACCTTCTGTTTTGAATGTAAAAGACAAATTCCAAGCCAGACTGGTGGCTCAAGCTTTTAATCCCTGCACTTGAGAGGCCGAGGCAGGTGGATCTCTGAGTTCAAGGCCAGCCTGGTCTACAAAGTGAGTCCAGGACAGCCAAGGATACACAGAGAAACCCTGTCTCAAACAACCAAAAAAAAAAAAAAATCCAAATAACAAACTCAGCCTTCACACTGAGCAAATACCCTCAACTGGTCTGCACTTTGCAAAAACAATTAACCCCAACTGTGCCAATACTCTGTGTCACTGTGAGATACAAACAAGTCAACAATTTCACAACACTCTACTGTAATTGAAAAAAAATAATAATGCAAAATATGTAAAACATAAGTGGGCTTTTTTCCTCTTGCAAGATAGATTTTCCAAATTTTTACAAGTAAAGGAAATTACAAAACTGAGTGGCTTTTTATATTTTCCTATTTTATAAACAATTTTAAAACTTTTAAATTTAATTATCTGTTTACTTATTTCTTTATGTGTGAGGGTGTGCCATGATGCTTGTGGGTCCTGCACACAGAGAACTGGTTCTGTCCTTTCACTATGGGTTCTGGAGACTGAACTCAGGAGTCAGGCTTGCACAGGAAGCACTGTTCTGAGTCCTCTCTTCTCCTCACCTCTTTTAAATCCCCTTTGAGACAGGATTTCAATATGTAGCCTCCTGAGTCCTGGTACTGTAGGCATGTGCCACCAAGCCTTACTCTGAGTACTAAAGTGAAGAGAAGGGCTAATTAGGGTTGACTTCAGAAGAGGAGCAAGTTTCTTACAGCATTATACATAATTGTCTTTGCTCTTATTCTACTATATAGTAGAGTTACTGAGTAAGATCCCAGTGTAAAAGTAATCTCTCAGTGTGTCTAATATATGTAATGTTGTGACACTATGTAGTTCCCTACACAGCTCATTCCCAACAGTTGCTTATTAATATAATCACATATCCCTAAACCCTCATAATGTTTTAAGTTTATGATTTTTACATTGGCCACATTCACAGCTATCCTAGGCCTCCATACTTCAATCCCAAGTGCTGGGATTCAAGGCGGGCACCACCACGTCCAGTTCCAAGTTGATTCTTTATGGACAAGAGAAGGGTGAATACAGTCAGTCCTGAAAGGGCAGCTTTCTGGGAGTACTCACTACTTTAGGGCAAGACATCATATAGTGCACCCCCACCCTTTCTCCTCTTTTTCTTTCATGAATGCCTAAGCTAGGGGAGAAATGAAGACCTTGAACACAATAAGCAAGTACCCTTCCATTTAGCTACATCCTATTCCTATATAATTGTTTAAAATGTCTTTAGGCAGATGGTGAGATGGTTTAGCAGGTAAAGGCTCCTGTCTTAGGATTTCTGTTGCTGCAACAAAAACACCATGACCAAAAAGCAAGCTGGAGAGGAAAGGTTTATTTGTCTTACACTTCCAGATCACAATCCATCACTGGAGGAAGTCAGGACATGAACTCAAGAAGGGCTGGAACCTGGAGGAGCTGATGCAGAGGCAATGGAGGTGTGCTGCTTACTGTCTTGTTCCCTGTGGCTTGCTCAGCCTGCTTTCCTGTAGAACCCACAACTACCAGCCTAGGGATGGTACCACCCGCTAATTAAGAAAATGCCTTACAGCTGGACCTCATGGAGGCATTTATTCAAATGAGACTTTCTCTTCTTTTTTTTTTTTTCTCTAGCTTGTGTCAAGTTGACACACAAAACCAGATAGTACAGCTCCTGTTGCCAAGCTTGATAACCTGAGTTCTATCACTGGGAACCACAAAATGGAAAGAGAGAACTGACTCCTGCAACTTATCCTCCGACCTCCACATGCACTTGGTAGCTCATGTGCATGTACACACACATACACAGTGGCGGTTTGAATAAGATGTCCCCACAGACTCAAGCATTTCAGTACTTGGTCTCCAGTTGGTGGCACTTTGGGGATAAAATTGGGATATGTGTAGCCCCCATTTGCTACTTTGTGGGTTCCCTTTTTCTCTTTCACCCTTATCAACCCTTCTTCCCCCTTCCACCCTCCCAACACTAGGTAGGAGAGAAAGAAGGATAGAGGGGGAAGGGGGATTTGTTATTGTTAGACTACTTCCTGCTGATCAGGTGTGTTCCCTGGGGCAAGTTTGATCTTCCCGATCAGGATATTCAATTTGTAAATGACCACTTGACAAACCACAACAACAGCAGAGTCCCCAGAATTCCAAATGTCATACCATTGTAGAAACTATCTGCAGTTGGCAAAATCACACCCCTGCTAAAGCAGGGGACAAATCATAGTCAGCTGCTGTGGACAATCTGAAGCACCCCATATTCTACACCTGGGATTAAAACAAAAACACATTCCCATAACATTTCTGTTTGTTTATTAATTAATTTATTTATTAGCTTTTTCAAGACAGGGTTACTCTCTGTAGCCCTGGTTGTCCTGGACTCATTTGGAGACCATGCTAGCCTTGAACTCACAGAGATCCACCTGCCTCTGCCTCTCAAGTGCTGGGATTAAAGGTGTGCGCCAACATGCTCTGCACATTTGTGTGTTTTTAAAGAAACCAAAAATTCTCACTACAGGTGTGGTCTTCTTGGAGGCAGTATGTCACTAGCAGTGGGCTTTATGAATTTAAAATACTCATGCCAGTCCCAGTTCACTCTCTGCTTCTGGTCTGCAATTTGAGAAATGACCTCTGAGCTGCTGCATAAGCCACCATGTCTGCCTACACCCATGCTTCCCAATTGTACTGGTTATGGCCTCCTACCCTTCTGGAATTGTAAGCCCCAAACAAACCCTTCCTTCTATAAGTTGTCTTGGTCATGATTTTTAACTTTACCTCCAGAGAATGTGATGCCCTCTGCTGGCCTCTACAGGAATCACACTCATGTGCACATACTCACACATACCTATATTGAAAATAAAGAGATGGCTGAGCTCTGGTGGAGGTTTGGATTTTTCTTTAGAAAACAGTTATGTTGGGCTGGAGAGATGGCTCAGTGGTTAAGAGCACTGGCTGCTCTTCCAGAGGTCATGAGTTCAATTCCCAGCAACCACATGGTGGCTCACAACCATCTATAATGAAATCTGGTGCCCTCTTCTGGCCTGCAGATATACCTGCAGACAGAACACTGTATACATAATAAATAAATCTTTAAAAAAAAAAAACAAAAAAAAAAAGAAAACAGTTATGTTGAATTTAAAAGTTGTGGGAATGCTTCTGAAAAAGAAAAATAGTCTCATAAAAGGGGCATATGAAATCAGTCTAAATTACTTGCACCTGTGAGGTGCACCTGGGAGAGCTCATGATCTTGGAACAAGTGTACCTCAGGACAAGGGCATAAGGATGGCCAATGAGAAAGCACCCTGATGTATAATTAGAGCATATAAAAAGGAAGACCTAGGAAACTGCTGAGGGGTTTTTTGCTGGGCATTGCTTCCCATCACTGCTCATTGTTGCTTCACTTCTAAAGACTCCAGACAGCGCCCTGCCAAAGACAGCAGTGAGGGGGTGGCAACTGCCAGTATCGGCCAAATGGACGGAAAAGCCCCGACCCCAGTCAGAGGGGCACAACAGCTTGTACCTAGGCCGACAGAAAGTGAAGAAACAGTGGCCTCAAGTGACAGCATTGGTCCAAGGCAGAAGAGACCTCAATATAGGACTTGCCCAGAGGAGGTTTGGAAAAGCCAGAAGGCCTAAAGAGAGGCAGCAAGTGCCTGGGCTGTCAGAGGAGTGTGGAAGCCTTGGCATCAAAGCCAAGGCCCCATGAAGTGCTAGACTGCCAAGAAGATGTTCGGAAAACCTGGACAGACTTAAGAGGCCGAAGAGTCACTGCAGCTTCTGCTGATTGCTGTGTTCCTGCAGACAGGCTGCAACTGTTCCTGTGTTCCCATTGGCTGATTGGTACTGATGGCTGACGAGTTGCCACGCTTGAGAAGTATCCTTCTAAAGTGCCTAGGGTTGGTGGGTTGGTAGGTGTTTATAGATATCAATAAATAATTATGAGTTACGCCTACACTGGACAGATAAAAAATACTTCTGCTTTTCCAGAAGTCTTGGGTTTGGTTCCCAGCACATGAGTTCCCAGCTCACAACAGTCTATAACTCCAGTTCAAGGGGATCTGGCTCCTGCTTCTGGTTTCAAGAGTGCTACACACTTATGAGGCCCATACACAAGAAAATAATTATGCAAATAAAATAATTTTTAATCTTATTTTTTGTTAGTATTTTGAGGCAAAATGTCTTGTTTTTCTTAAGTGTTACATTAAAAAAAAATCTAGCCAGGCTCGATGATGCATGCCTTTAATCCCAGCACTCAGGAGGCAGAGGCAGGCAGATCTCTGTGAGTTCAAGGCCAGTGTTTATACAGAGTCAATTTCCAGGACAGGCAGGGCTGTACAAAGAACACCTGTCTCCAAAAAAAAAAAAAAAAAAAAATGTATTGCTGGGTGGTGGTGGCACACACCTTTATTCCTAACACTCAGGAGGCAGAAGCAGGTGGATCTCTGTGAGTTTGAGGCCAACCTGGTCTACAGAGTGAGTCTGGGACAGCCAAGGTTGTCACAAACAAAGCCTGTCTGGGGCGCGGGGAGTAGTAGTTCTAACTGCCAAGATGGTGTGTCTTGCACCAAATGTTAGAAGAAACAGAAAAGGCTGGTAATGTGTGTGTGTGGGGGGCAGGGGATGAGGCAGGTAAGCAGAAACTACAGTGGAAGATGGAGTAAAAATCAGATGAAGTGGGTGAGAGACAAGAAGAGTCAGACAAGTAGATTTTTTGTCCCCAGAGGTTTTCCAAGGTTTCTGCTCCAATCCATCATGAGATTCGTATTTTTCCTTTCTTAGTTTTCTGACATGTACCTACAGTCCTCTAATAAATCTAATATAAATATAAATGTAACTTAAATAGTTAAATTACTTGCAATAAAAACAATGACTACCCTACATATATACTGCTCATCTGCTTACTCTTTACCCAAGTTTTCATTTTCCTTTCTTTTTCTTTTTTCTCTTTTTTGGTTTTCAAGACAGGGTTTCTCTATGTATCCATGGCTGTCCTGGAACTCGATCTGTAGACCAGGCTGGCCTTGAACTCACAGACATCTGCCTGCCTCTGCCTCCCTAGTGCTGGGATTAAAGGTGTGTGCCACCACACCCTGCAATCACAGACAGCTGTGAACTGCCAATGTGGGTACTGGGATTTGAACCTGGGTCCTTTAAAAGAACAGCCAGTGCTCTTAACCACTGAGCCATCTCTCCAGCCCTACCCAAATTTTCTTAAGCACTCATTAGATGACAGGCACTGTACTATATCTTCCTACAGATCTAGGGGGGAAAATGAAGGAAAAACACACCAGGCTCTTTCTGAGAAAAATAATACAAAGAGACCCTGCTTTTAAAGTGAGGAGGGGAGAAGGAAGGAAGGAAGGAAGGAAGGAAGGAAGGAAGGAAGGAAGGAA